>NQLW01000053.1:4112651-4162702 GCA_002312845.1 Kalanchoe fedtschenkoi | reverse complement strand
ATTATGTTGTGATAAAGTCTCAAGAAAAAAAAAGTAAAAATAAATAAAAGACTCTAGTAACACTAAGTGATAACTTCCCACCTACACTACAAATTTATTGTGTCTTCACAGTTCATAAATATACATCAAAAGTGATGAGGAATAAAATTAAGAAGGAAATAACCCATTAGTCAGTTTGGTCGAACTAAGAAACATCACCGTGCGCCGACTAACCAGGTCGCGTGAGTGTCGTGATTCTTCCCTTTGCACGCGATCTCCTATTAAATGTCTGACGAGCTTATTTATCATGGCCGCGAGCGCGGCAGTTCCCTGAGGTGCCCGCGACTTTCACCTAAAACTTTAAATTTTTGGTGATCCATCTATAAAAATCTCACACTACGACTTCATCATAGTTTTTAGAACTCAAAGAAAATTAGATGTCGGTGGTTAGTCAAGGCAAAACAATTAAATTGAAATAGTCTAACACAAACATAACATGTAGAGTTTCAAGTATAATGTGATAGTAAGGAGATAAAGTATATATATGATCATGAAGTATCTCCTAGTCATGGGGTGGTGCATCCTTTGTAGCATTTGGCTGATCCCAACTGGACCTCATCAATTGCCTCGCCATCTCCCCTGTACGCCTCTACTCCTCTTGAGTATTCCTTTGCTCCTCAACTAGAGTTCTCATAGTAGCTATAACATTTCTCAACTGTAAAACATTTTTGGATAGCGGGTTTCTCATATAGGCTTTAATCATATCTCCAGGCTAGAATGCAGGAACAGCTGGTGGTAGTCTTCTAGATGGGCCTGCTCTAGTTGTAGAGAATGAAGATGTGGATGAAGATGATCTCTACTCATGGTGGAGGCTCTGATGTGGCTCTGCTGCTGCTGTTGGGTGTTTCTATAGCAACTCCCGATGCAGTATTGGGTTTTTGTAGTAGCACCATACAATCTGCCCTCCTAAAGAGACTCTAATAGCTCTCATCCTTATGAACAAACTTCAGTTTAAGAGACCGGACTGAATAGTCACATGTCCCTCCTCGGGAATGGGATGCAATGCAACGGACCTCTACAGTGTGTGAGTGATCACTCCTCCGCAGGCTTCAAGCGGATAAACTCGAAGTGTAAGCACATGTGATGTGCAAAGTCGGCATCCTCCCTCTACATATAACACATCAGCATAAAAAATTAAGGATAGTGAATCTTATCCCTACCTTTGTCCCTAGCCAGGTACGTGTCTTCCAACAACTTCTAGATGTAGAACAATGTCGGATCTCTCATGTTGAAATCTTTCTGAATTCTTGTTGCGTTTGCAGGCTGCAGCTATCTTGCTGGTGCACGGTTTCTTGCGCACGACGATCTCATGATTAGGGATTCGAGAGGTCGAATTAGGAAGTCGAATCAGATTAGAAGTCAAATTAGGAAGCATATTTATTTTGATAGTTTTTCTGCTCTTTCGGCAATATTCATTAAGAATTAGGCTCATATTCATTATAGAAACTTGTAGATAATTGTCTGAACTTTCCATAGTCTCTTAAAAGGCGCAAACCGGACATCTGTCGTGAAAGTTAGGCCCCTCAAAACTTGCAAGATTTCTGTTAATCAGATTTGAAATCTAATATTAGCCGCGTGCAGGTGTCATTTAAGTGTTGCGCGCATGACTGTCGCGCGTGGCCAATGACCATTTCATCGTCTTCCCTACTTTCTTTGTTTGACATGTGACAGTCCTTCCCACGCGAGGCAGTGAACCACTGCGCTCGGTTTCTTCCTTTGTCCGAATTATGCTTCAAACTACCATATTTATCATTTTTTGTATTAAGACTTGAAACTAGCCTGAAATAAAAAAACTAAAACTATTAAATAATACACAAGACCATTCCAAAATTAGATGAGTTAAGGTAGTGTTTCTGAGATGAAAATAGGAGGGAGAGGGAAGGAGAAGGGGGATTGGGTTGTTCCTGAGTTTTTTTTAAGGAGAGAGTTAGGTGGATTTAGAGAGATTTCGAAGGAGAGAAACTCCTCCTTCTTTTCCACCCAATTTGGGAGGATTTGGACTGTAAGGGATGGATTTGGTACATAAAGATCATAATGCCCTTGTTCTTTTAGTTTTGTAACCAATCAGATTTTTTTATATAAGGTCATATTAGTAATTTTATTTTATTTTTATTCTTATCCTTCCAAATCTCTCATAAACTCAGAAACACATGTTTTTCATTTCCATCCTCTTATCATTCCCCTTATTTTCTATTTCTTTCTTTCCAAATCATTCCCATCATTTCCTTCCATTTCTCTCCAAACTCAGGAACAAAGTCTAAATATAAATAAGACAAAATAATTTCGTCTCATCAATTGTTAACATGGATGTTCATCATGCCCAAAATAACTAAAATAAAATAAATGGAAACATAAAATACACACAAACCAACCCAACATATTCACCCTAATGAGAAAACGGACAAGTGTTGTTTGAAAAACCCCCATACACTGAACACGTAAAATATAAATGCAAATAAACAACACTCAAAACATAAATCATATTTTCTAACTTTGCAATATCAACATCAAAACAACCTCACATAAACTTATAAGTAATTACTCCCTCTGTCCTCTTTTACATGTCACTTAATCGAAATTATTTGTCTATTTTTACTTGTCACTCAACAATTTCAACGCACATTTAATTCTCATAACTTCCTTAAAAGTCAAACATTAATTATAAAATTTTATCTTTTCAACAACTATTCAAACACTCACCAATCCTCATCTATTTTACTTCTCTCTCATCTCAACTACCTTCCATATTTATCTCATTCTCTCTTCCATAAATTACTCCCTTAATTTACGAACTTTTTGGCTGCGCGACATCTAATACCGAATATAGGGAGTATAATAAATTGATGAAAAACATGTCCCTACATAAAAAAGCATCAATTCTAACTTTGTTGGTGGTCAGGTGCATGCATATTTTCTTTGTGTTTATTGTATCTATTGTAAAAAAAAAAGGAAACAACCTCACCCAACTCGTCATTGAAGATACTCCATTTGATCTGTACAATCGAATAAGCTCTAATGATGATTAGCCAGATAACGGAGAGAGGGACGATTTGTGAAGAAGAAGGAATAATGAAGAGTTGTTGAATCGCAATTAAGAAGGGATTAATTGTATACATTGACTTCCCTAATTTTGAACTAAAATTTAGCAACGGATGTGTTTTGAATAAATAGTTTCATTAATGTACTAAATAGTATGATTAATATATTTACTATTCGCTTGTTTTTTCTTACTCAACGAATGAGATTAGTTCATAAATTCTCAACTTAAAGTAAATTTCAACGGGTCTGCCTCCTTTATCCAAATACATCATGTATGTGATTTAACTTTAAATATTGATAAAGGTGTTTAATTCATTTATGTATGTATGAGATTCCACCTCATTACACACAAAAATGAATTAAACACCTTTAACAATACTTAAAGTTATGTTCAAATGCAACTTATAATTAAATGCAACCACACTCATAATAACAAATTTTAAAATTATGTTCAAATTCAGCTTACAATTTATGGAATGAGTTTACCAAATTTACTCAAAAATATATTGAATTTATGTCAAACATTAATAAATTATTTATCATAATCAATAAAAAATTATTCATCACCATTAATAATTTACGTACAAATTTTATTTTTTGTATGAATTTTTTTTTATAAAAACATCAATCACTTACTCATTAAATTTTTTCAACCGCTAATATTAATTTCACTTTAATATATTCAAATTAATCTTAAATGATATGTATTAGAAAAAAAAGAGAGTATGTTCATTGTCAATATAAAGGCATCTGAATACGCGTAATATTTATTTGTCACGTGTTAAATGTGTGTTTCCAAGTGGAAGTGAAGCCTCACCACTCTCATCATACAAGTGTCATTGCCGTGTTGATGGAGTGATATTTTAGTGCATTTAATTCAGCATTTATCCCATGATTTTCGGATGATTTTATATTTTATTAAGAATAAAATTTAAAAGGGATTCTTAATTATCATAATTGAGGTCTGAATTAATACGATTTTCAAAAAAAAAATTAGACTGATTTTCTAAAATAAAATTTATCATTATCTTTCTAAATTAATATTATTATAAGACTTAGATTTGTGTATGAAAATTACATCATTTGTTATCAAAATAATTATTATCATTTTGCGTAAAGAAAGAAAATATGATGTCTTTTTTATATTCAATCATAAATAATTCATAGCAAATTTAATATGAACAATTATATTTAAGTGTTCAAACCAGTGTTCTAAAAAGCGCTAGGCGGTCCTAGGCGGTGGAGGTAGCGCCTAACGATTAATCGGCTAGGCGGGGATTAATCGGAATGATTAATCGGATGATTAAACGGTACTTCACATATTAATATAATGTTTCATATTCAATTACAAAATATATTAGTACAAGTCAGAGTACCCGTCGAACCGACGGGTTTGGATCAGTCCGGTTCGAAAAAAATTAAAAACCAAATCAAATTATTAGTCATCGGTTTTTTGAAATTTGAAACCGAACCGAACCAACCGGAACCAAATCGAACTGACAGATTTCAAATCGAACCAAACTATTTGAAACTGAACCGATCCACTAACATTAAAAACCGACCGAACCAACCGATTTCAAACTAAACCGAACCGGAACCAAACCGAACCGATCAATTTCAAATCAAACCGAACTAATCGGGATCGAACCGAACCGACCGGGAGCGTGGCGACGCTCCCAATCCTATTCTGTTATATATATAGATAAAATCAAGTTAATATCAATGTAAGCACAACACATAACTAGTTTCAATTCTATAAAAAAATAACAATTCATCATACTTAAATAGAAATTAAAGTTTCTTTGAGAAGAATACATTAACATCTGGAATATATCATTTCCTTAACAATTCATCATATTCACTTGGACGAATTTTCTGGATTTACACAAATTATTGATGTTTTGAATTTTCTGGATTTACGCAGATTTTTTGAAAATTTTCTAGATCAAATTTTTATTGATTTTGAACGAATCTGTACTGAAAAATATTGATTTTCTGAGTTTCAATGAGATGAACGTGGACATAATCATGTCTATATTCATAGAACCATCAATAACCCACCGACTCCTCCGTTCTCTCTCATCACCCTCCGACTTACCTCTCGTCCATCTCCCCTTCCTCCCGATCTCACGGCCCTTTCCTTTCCTCGCTCCCATGAATCGATTTCGCTACCGGAGTAGGACCCGATTGACTCCACCGAATCCTTCACCTCAATCTCGACGAATCGATTCTTCTTCTCTCCTTCTCTCCGATCTGCAGGTTGATGAGGATCGAGTCAAAGATGGAAAGGGAGCTTGAATCCGAGTCATGGCGGCACCATCTGGGCTTCTTTTTTCGACATCGTAAGTCGTCATTGCCTAGGGCTTGAGGCAAGGTTGATGAACATCGCTAATCCATTGTCCCCGTTGCTGCTAATCTGGGAATTGAATCAATAAATCCATTTTTCGACCGCCTCGGCCAACAAAAATCGTTAGAGGAGCGCCCAACGCCTAGGCGCCGATTAATCGGCCGCCTAGGCCGATTTTTCGGGTTTATTATGACCGAAGTTGAAAAATAATAATAATTAAATATAGACATTTGACTTCCAAGAATCACTACCAACCTGGTACATGGAATGAACATAACCCATCTATCCTAACAGATTCCATCTTGTCGTCATTACAATAATTAATCATCGACTTTCACTTTCGTCTCCTCCCGGTTGTCAACGTTATTGCCCTGACGCTGACGTAGCACCCATGTACCACAAGTTTGGGCAGTGTATAGTAACTAGCTGTTCGAGAATCTCCAGATTCCCAGGTTATTTGGTGTGTTGAGCACTATTTCACGTATCTCTTTACATGTTTTCAGGCGATTCTGATATACAATTAATTTTGAATGTATATTCAACTATATTAACATTGTGAACTCCGGGAGAGAGGCTGATTTGAGAATACTGGCTGTGAGCAATGGCGGAGGAATACAGGGATGGGCTGCTGGAGAAGCATTACGTTGAGGGCTGCCCTGGTTGCAAGGTCGACATGCGCAAGCAGGCTAATATCGGCTTGCCTCTTAAGCACCTTGTCTCTATGTGGGTTGTGGTTGTCTGCAACGGTAATCATCTTGTTTCAGAAATGTTTTTTTCTATGATGATTTTGATGTAGTCTATGTTAGGTTCCTCAATCTCCCTCTGTTTTCATTGCAGCTCTTCCAATATCATTTTTGTATCCTTTCGTCTATTTCATGGTGAGCCTAGCCTAACCATCAGTCCCGATTTCAATATATATTTTTTCTTGTTACGAAGAATTGCAGTGCTGTGAAATTATTTTGTTCCGGTTGTGCAGATTAAGGATTTTCATGTAGCGGAAAGAGATGAAGACATTGGATACTATGCTGGTTATGTGGGTGAGCGTCATTCACTCTGAAAATCTATCCTAGTGATGCTGTATCTTTCGATTTTTGTATGTCCGCTCTACGCTCTTCATTCTCATTTGTGAAGTGAAATTGTGTAGGTACTGCGCTCATCCTTGGAAGAGTTTTGACATCCATATTTTGGGGTGTGATTGCGGACCGGTATGGTAGGAAACCCGTGATTGTGTTTGGCATAGTCTCAATGTGAGTGACTTGAGGCCTATTCTTCGACACAATAGTAGTATAGTTCAGTACCATATCTTAAGCCTGATTTTAATGCTGATGGTCTGACTTTACAGGATTATTTTCAACACATTGTTTGGTCTCAGTGTGAACCTCTGGATGGCTGTCAGTAGTCAGTACTAGATTTCTCCTAGGGCTTTTGAATGGGTTAATTGGTCCCGTAAAGGTGTGTTAAGATGTATGTTTGATTTTCTCCGTAAACAGAGTTTTTGCAGTTGACTTTGAATTGATATTTCCAATTTCCAGCATAGAGTATATACTATGTTGGAGACATGTGTTTGTTTATCCTCTCTGCCCAATTCCAACTCCAGCCATTGACGCTGGGTTTTTAAATTTGTTTTAGGCGTATGCAACGGAAATGTTCAGGGAAGAACACCAGGCTATGGGATTGTCAGTGGTACATTGTTGCTCTTAAATAAATTAATTTATGGCACCTTGTGATGGGTGACTAATTAATTAGCTGTAAAATGATCAACTGTTTCAGATTAGTTCAGCATGGGCCATCGGATTAATTTTAGGTCCGGCTTTGGGAGGTTTCCTTGCTCAGGTTAGGACTTAAAAACTGGTGAATCAGAAGAGTGTTGTACTTGTAGCATTCGAGCACGATAAGTTAGTTTTTTGCCTTGTCATCTATCCAGCCTGCTGAGAAATATCCGAATCTTTTTAGCGAAAACTCAATATCTGGGAGGTAAGTAAGTTAAAATCTGCTCAGGATTTTCTTTGGCCTAGAGTTTCCTCATCCCGCATCTATGTTATTTTACATAATCTGTGGCTGCAGATTTCCGTACTTCCTACCTTGCTTTTCCATATCTCTTTTTGCACTTAGAGGGCTGATGCCTGCTTGTTGGCTTCCGGTAATTTGTAAACACTGTTCTGAGTTTCATGATAATCAAACATGAGTGGATCTATTAAACTGCTTGTGTAGATTACGTAAATGACAGAAAAAAAATGCCAGCAGTTTGTTTGTATAATTATATTTGAAATCAATATTTTTTTTAAAATTAGCATGTTATTCTTGCCCATTATCTGGTGGTTGTAGGAAACTCTTCATATGCATAAAGAAACTTATGAATCTCACGATCCTCACTTTCTGGAGGCTCAAAGTGTGACTACTAATAAAGGACCAACAGAAGACGATGGTGGGAAAAGTTTAAATTCATGGAAGAGTCTTCTTAGAAATTGGCCATTGATGACTTGATGTCATCTATCATCATCTATTGCATGTTCTCTCTTCAAGACGCGGCCTACACTGAGGTATGTACAATCTGTACGTATATGTTTCTCTCAGGTACATTTTCCTCCCAACTCAAGTGTTGTTCAATCTCATTTTTATAAATAAAATGGTCACTTTTCATATTGTGCAAGATCTTCTCCTTATGGGCTGTCAGCCCTAGAAGCTTTGGAGGTTTAAGCTTCACCACCCAAGATGTCGGTGTGGTCCTATCAGTCTCAGGTATAATGCCCATGATCTTGCTCACTTGAACATCCTATGCCATCGTTTGATAATGATTTTCTCAGTAGACTTCGCTCACAATCTCTTTATAAAGTATATCAAAGATTTTAGTGGTTCTTGGCTGCTCAAAATTTGATTTCATTTGCCTTTTGTGAACATTATCTAGGATTGGGAATGTTCATCTACCAACTTTCTATGTACCATTATGTGGCGAGATGGCTCGGTGCTGTCACAGTCTGTCGCGTTGCCGCTGTAAGCTGCTTTTTGTTTCGCATATTTCCCTTGCTCGTCGTATGAATAATGATATGCATCAATTCAAGTGATTGTCGAATATAACAAATCGTTGCTGCAGGCTTTATCAATTCTCACACTGGCTTGCTACCCATTGATAGCATCGCTCCATGGAACGATCCTGACCTTGGCATTGAACGCTGCATCCATCATAAGGAATATCATGGCGGTAAGTTTATAAGCGTCTCTCATTATTAACGGCTCAACCCAGCTATAAATTTCGACTCCAACAGTTTCATGGTGCCTTTTTTTGGCGTGTTGTTAGGCGTCAATTATAACTGGCTGCTTCATTCTGCAAAATAGAGCTGTGGTAATCATCTTGCTGATTAAACTATATGTATTTTCCGTTTCAAGTTTTCTTGTTCTTTAAGTAATTCTCTTCAGGCGCTCAAGATTTTGAATCTTCTGCAACAGGAGCAACATCAGAGAGGGGCGGCTAATGGCATTGCCATGACAAGCATGTCCATTTTTCAAGCTATTGGTCCAGCTGGAGGAGGAGCAATGTAAGCAAAATTTTATGAATTCTAGGATGAGTGTCTGGCAAAAGAGTTGAAATTTGTACATCGTTGGGTTGCAGATTCTCTATGGGACAAAAGCGGCTGCATGCTGCCTTCCTCCCGGGCAACCAGCTCGTATTTTTTGTCCTGAATATGGTGGAGCTGATCGGATTGTTCTTGACGTTCAAACCCTTTCTTTCCTACTAGAGGGAATTGAAAAGTAGCTAGAAACTTTTCAAGCTCAGTCATCAGGTGGCCGAGCCTTGTTTTGATGCTTGGTTCATGATTGATTCCTCACTGAGCTTCTGAAGGTAATAAGAGTGGCGAGTCAAGCTTGGCGGTTATGATTTCAAAATTTTTAATGGAACTGAAGCGTGAATGCATAATTTCGGTCAGGATTTTTGAAATCGAATAATTTGAAACTAGAACTCTAAATTCGATTCAATCTCATTCGTATCTCTAATATTTTTCTATCCATGGTGACGTGATTGGTTTGGGATCATAGAGAGCAACATAAATACAAGAGTTTTGTTGGAAAATCACTTGCTGCTAGTTGAATTTGACATACTGTATACAATGATATGAACGAAACAGTAAGAAAATAACGAAGCATCTTTGATACTTCTTGTTACCGACTCGCCACCGCTTTGAGAATTTTAGCCTCGTCACAGTGCGTCTCGGGATGCCTACTAAATCCTCCAAAGATTAGACGACTTCCAGTTGCTTCTTGCTCACACTAGTAGAAGAACCACGTCGAATGCTTCTTCAGTCATTGACCCGCAGGCAGATAACACAGTGAAGCAGGAAGGTAAAAGCAGAGATACAGAGAAGAATGTGTTGGTGTGTTGAAATGAGGAGGGGACACCCTCTATTTATAGCAGGGCCTTGAGGCAGTTACAGAAGGAGAGAGGGAGTTTATGCGCACACTCCTCCGTCACTCCATATACAGGGGGTGCAACTCCCTGATAACCGGCGCTCATATGCTCCATCATCTCCACCTTCAGGTTGACTGTAACAACCTGAAGTTCTATCTGCTCGAACTGTAAATGCACCCATGGATTAGGCTAGAGAGAAGGCTTCTGCATATCGAGCTGCAAAAAGAGACGGGCCAGACTTAAAGTCCAAGTGGCGGACAGACTAGATTGTTGCTTTTCTGCAGAGTAGGAGGCCAAAAAGTAAACGAACATTTTCTCAAAAAGAATAGGCCCACGTCGGCACCCGCGCCCGACCGTGGTGGTTCGTGTGTGGTCCCCTCATCATTTCCTTATATTTCATTTTACGTAGTCTCAAATTAAAACTATATATAAGGACTAAGGAGTCATAAATATCATTTTTTATCTAATGTGGGATACAAGGATACTCAATTAATGAGTTGCCAAAATCAAAGTATTCATTGTCGATGGATATAACTATAGATAATCATGCTCTTTACTTTTCTTAAATTGTCACATCATGATTATGTGTAACAGCTTAATTTGACTCCAATTTGACAACATATTTTGTCTCTCTCTCTTTCAATTCATTTGTAATATGTTTAATTATTGAGCATTCAGCAAAGTTACATTGTACCTTGTCTGAAGTTTCACCTATAATCTGCAATTGTCCCAACACGCATCAATTGATATATAACACACAAAATTAAGGTTTTGCTTTTGCCCCCTCCACCTACGGCAACACCAACATTTAACTCCCCCTCGGCAGGTCTTCTCAAAACAATCCACTATTTTGCTGCTTCCAGTCGTCCTCGTTTCACCGGCTTTCACATCTCCAATAGCCATTTTTTCTATGGCCGTATCCGCGGCACCTGAAGAACAGAAACCTTAATTATAAACTTGCTAAAAGTAAAAGAATCAAAAGAGTTACAAATCATAAAAAAATAGCTACCAAGTACCAACCCTTTGTATGAGTAAAGAGCGACACCAAAATAAAACCACATAAAACGAAACGATATTATACGCCATAGTATTTTTCATTACAAGGTTCGTCAATTGAATTTATTTTTTTTGCATCTGAAATAAACATTTTAGACAGAGTATAAGTATATAAAGTTAATATATTATCTTTTTGTTAATAAATATGGAAAATTTACTGTTCACTTTTAATTTGTCGACAAATTTTTATTAGAAAATGAGTTTATCTAGAAAGATGATGGTCTTACAATGAAGTAAATAAAACATCATTTCAGAAATTCACAAGATCAATGGTTGTCATTGACTATTTTTTGTGAGTGTGTAAAGTAATTGGTGGAATTTATTTGAGATAATAAATTAACGAGAAAAATACTCAAAGGGTTTGTCGAAAAGTGAAAAAGAATAGTTAGTATTTTTTTCAAAAAAATTGAAAGTAAAATGTATCATTTTTAAAGTAAAACTATATATAGAATAATACTTTTAGTTTATTTTTTTAATTTTTTTGTAAAAGTTGACAAAAAAGCATAGTTCTATATCGATCATAGTTTTATTAAGATGCTAATTTTTATATATTTTTATCAAAATGATTTTGTTACCAGTATTATTATACTAATGAAGGCTGAATCATGAGAATCATAATGAAAATAAGAACTTAAAACCTATTCAAATATTTATTATGTGGAATAAGTATGCTGGCTAAACACAAACAACATACAAACTTTTTATAATTTAAAATATATTTATATCAACATACTAATTATCATTATAGATTACGGATTTATTTTACCAATTTTTTTAGCTTTACTTAATGATTTATATTCTTTTAGCGAATTCATTATTTATATTTTTTTTGGGGCTACTAGTATATATGCGCCTAAACTCATTTTTTACTACAAGATAAACTCGGTATTCCTCTTTCATATACGTACTTCATATAACACTTTTTTTCTTTCATTTCTTAGCTAGTATTAAGTCTGGATGCAATTTGTATGTATGAGATGGGTGTTCCAAAACTCTCTTTTCTAGGAAAATTTCCTACACATAAAGTAAATGCCTCTAGTATCATGGAATCAACAATCTTCTTTCATGATTTATTATCTGAATATCATATTGTATGCTCCTTTAATCTTAGGGACACGGTTACACCATTCATATTTGGAATTATTTTAGAGTGAACACGATTCACCAATTCAGACAATGAATACTAGGATTGTTATGGTGCGGTTCGGTTCGATTTCGGTCAAAAAATCGAACCGAATTGATATCCATCCATTCTAATTTTTTTGAAACCGAACTGAAACAACAAGTTTAAAAAGTTGAACTGAATGAGACCGAATGGTTCAATTTGATTTTGATTTGGTCACTTACACATACAATTCAAATGCTAAAGCTGTGTTTGGTTTAGGAAAAATTTGGCGGAAAGAAAAATGTGATGAAAAATTAGTAAAAATCATTGTTTGGTTGAGATGGAAAATAAGAGGGAAAGAAAATTAGATGAAAAATAGGATGGAAAATATGATTCTACATATGTTAAACAAGTTCAATGTATCTTAAACAAATAACCATTTTTTTAACAAATTCAGTGTATTTCATCAAATTCAATGTATGAAATGATGAAATGTTGATATTTTTCTACATATTTTTCATAAAACTTTCCATGATTATGGAAAATGAAATGGATTTTCAACAATTTTTCTTGACATTTTCTTTATGAAACCAAATAAAGAAAAATTAGATCGAATCCTTTAAGGATTCCATTTCCTTTCAATTTTTCCTCAAACTTTCTTTTCCACCTAATTTTCCTCAAACCAAACACAGCCTAAGAGATATGAAAAAAAAACCAACTTCTTTCTGCCTACAATTCATTCTAATCTGTCAAGAGATCAACAAATGCTAATAGTTACATTTGTATTCAAATAAAGAACAAAAGAATGTCTTCTAATTATTACACTTAAAGTCTCAAAACATCTTAATATCTCATCTGAAACATCAAAAAATCAAATTATCATAAGTTGCTCTCTTTTCTTGTGATCTTTCTACTTTAACTGCATCACACCCTGTTTGCATATTCCATATATACGAATCATACCGATACCACATTACACCCTCACGAATGTCACTTAAGGTTCACAGAGCAGGAAAATATAAGTACAAATTACTCACAGATGCCTCCATCATTCCAATTGGAGAATGAATGGCAAAAGGACTAACTAGGTATGATCTCTGATTAATATTTCAATAAAGAGTTAAGATCATCAAGACCTAAAGATTAGATATATAAAAATTATGATACTGAACTCAAAACAGAACCAAGAAAAATATACCGGGGCATAGGAGGGTGAGCATAAATTCCACCATGGTGAGGATACATTGCAACATAAGGCAGCAGAGCACCATACATTTCAAAATTATGAATTATTATACTGAACTCAAAACTAAGCCTAGTAAACTAGATATACCGAACACAAAACCTGAAACACGGGCCACTCTACATTTTAGGCGCCACTTTGATTAGCTGTAGGTGCATATCACATTTGGAAGCATAGGAATGCTTTAATATTCATGCACAAGCGTTTTAATAGGCAACAAGTTTCTTCAGTTAATCAAAGTGGAGAGCAGCCTTAAGATTATCTGCATCAAAGTTTTCAAGTTTTCAAGATTCAATTCCACATGGGCAGCCAAGATGCGCTTGGACCATTTGCTAGTCTAGATCATTTTCTCTTTTTTCATTTGTTCCACTTGTATATGCTAGTTCTTAGCAGTTTTATTAGTTTAGCAATTCTGTTCAGCTCTTCCCCTCATTTGTAAATTCCTCTTCTTATTAATTCAAGCACCCTTTTTGCAAAAAATAAAAAAATTAAGCTTAATATCAAACGGCACAGTACTGGAACACAAGCTAACTAGTGTAGCATCAGGACAATCTTTGAATACTATTCCTTCAATGTTTTCTCCACATCACTGTTGTTCATGACTCAATAACATAAAATTCCCAGCTTCAACCATCCATCAATCAAAACAAGATCCTAAAGCACAATCTAAATGTTAACCTCTGATGTTTTAAGAAATCGGATACATGAATGGAGACTTGAAATAAGATCCTAAAGCGTCACGTGTCTACTGGAGACTGGTGATTAGAGGACGGATGAATCGGTGTGCAGATTAGAGACTGGCGAGGGCGTAAAGCATGAAGCGGCATAGCAATAGCAGGTAAAAGTAGGATGGAGAGTGAACCAGTGCAGTTGGTCGATTTTCTCGAAGAGATAAGGTGCAGACTGAATTTGATTTTCTCCAAGAAGCAGACTAGCACTAGAAGGTACATATAAAGATATGGTTTTGTTTAAGAGAAGATTTGTATTTATAATGATTTGGTTCAATTTGATTTATAAATAAAATGTGAACTTAACCGAACTTATTAGTTTTCTTCCTATCACTACTGACACCTGCCTAATAAAATAATAAACCGAACCGAACTGATCGGTTCAATTTGATTTGGTTTAATTTATCGGTTTATTCTTACACCTCTAATCAATACTATCAATGAGAAGTCAGAGCGTGTCGCATTGAAAAATCACAGTGGCACATGACGAATATCAATTAATTGTATTTTTTTTAAAAAAAATCAAAGTGACACATGAAATCTCTTCATTCGTAGATTCACGATCTACGTGGAGGATCATATTCACCTAAAAATTACTCTCATATCATGTAATCCCAATCGAGCATATTTACCCTTCTGGTAAAAAATCACATTATTTTTCATTTTATCACCAATCATATAATCAAGTTCTAAATTGGATTGATTTCTTTTGATAAACATCTCACTCAATCTCTCAAAACAAACACCCATAGGCCATAGTCTAATCTATTGCTTCAGACCAAAACATCATGATTTATTTGAACATGTCTGACTTGGAGATCGTTTCCCGACATCTCGATAGCATTTGAATTCGTCCAATATTCCCGCAAAGACTGATTTAGTCATTGATCTAATCAGTCAGAGAACACTATAACATCATTACATTGATTCTATTTACTCACTCCTGCTACGACATCAGATTCTGACACATCTTCTCTCCTCGTGACTTGAAGATGAAACGAGACTTGTACGTGGAAGAGAAGATGTCAACAAATAAACTGTACTGCAGCACTTGGGATGGTAGCTACACTCGACCCATGGTTGAAAACAATGAACATGCTAGCAGTGAAGGCCACCGTCATCGACGCCGTGGACAGAAAGAGAGTCAGGAGTCCCAACGTCAGCTTCGTCGGCAGTGAGTGCACGAAATCCTCCTCTTTGTAACGAGACATGAGAATGGAGAGGAGCATGAGTATAAAAGTGGTTGAAGAGAAGAGCAACAAGGAGTGTGATATCACAAAGATCAAGAAAGATTTTTTCTTCAAGTAGTTTGGGTTCCATTATTTTTTTTTAAATAATATTTTTATTTTATTATAATAATTCAAAAGGAGAGGACTAAGGGTTTGACTCGAGGAGCCTACAAGTAAAGGCACGAGGCCTAGGGAATTGGCTCGAGGAGCCGGGGTGGCACGAGACCTAAGGATTTGGCTCGAGTAGCTTACAAGGGTGGCACGAGGCCTATATTCGTAGAATCAAGTGGCGAGTACGCCTACAATGTAGGGTGTGAGAACGGGGAGTCCGTCTGACAGGGGAGGCGGCGGCTAGTATAGCCCTGGCAGTGGGCCGAGACAGCTAGAGGTAAGGATGGTGGGGCTGAAGGCCAAGGCTGTAAAGCCTCGGCCGAAGGGTTGAAGGGCCATGGGGCTATGGCTGGTGGGGTGGGGGCGGTTTGGAGACGGGTGGGGTGAAGGTGGTTGTGGCCGTGAGGCCTGGGGTTTGGTGGCGCTGAGCGCTTGCTGATGGCTCCACACCGGGCTTGCCGAGCGGGAAGAGGCCCCCGAACACGAAGTTAGCCTAGCCGTCGTGAACGGGGATTCATGTCTCCATGGCTGCGTAGGCTAGACGGCGGGGCCTCACCGCTCAGAAGATACTGCGAAGGATGACGAGCCGGCAGGGTAGTGGATGTGCGAGGAGGGCCTGCCCATACCCTCCTCCTCCACCTCTAATTTAGGGTTCCATTGTCCTCAGTTCCTCACGGCAGCGTGAAGGCGGCAGAAAACATGACGGAGGCGATTAGGACTATCATGCATGAATTCGCAGTGTTCTTCATCCACTCCTCTCCCTCCTTTATCAAGTCCTTGTGATCAGATGTGAACAGTTGCTTTGGCGTCAGATCATCCGCATTCTTCCTGTCTGTGTAAGACGGCTGCACTATCTTTTCCACCTCCTGAAAGATAAGTTTTAAAGCATGAAACTTGATTGATCAGACCTGTGGCTTTCTAGGCTAAATTTGCTGGGGCATACCTTATACCACAGCAACTCTCTTTGCAGCTGAAGAGCCGCCCCGGAGACAATATTCAACCGATTTGCGGGGGCTATTCTGGCAGCCATATGCAACATGTTATTATTTTTGCTGTCATCATACAGAGCTATGAAATCCTTTATGGCTCCGATTTCGTAAATGATCCTGAAGATGCTTTCTTGCCGGTACCAAACTGCCACATGAAAGATGCTCCTTTTGCGGTGGTCGACCTTCCATATCAAATCGGGGTACGACTCCAGAAGTATCTTCACAAACTCCACGTTTCCTAATGCTATTGCTACAAACAATAGAGGGGAAGGCTCTCGTATCAGGTTCGATATGTCTTTGTCGTCTAAGTTGAGCACCAGGTTCCACAGCTCAGGGACTAGATTGAGTGCTTCCGAGTTCCTGGCTAGCTTGTCGCTGCCAAATATGCCAGAACCTGAAATAATGAGGTTGAAATGAGAAGCTGTATCAGAAAAAAAATCAGATGATTAAGGAACTTACAAGCGTTGATCCCTTTGCACCATTTCCTTGGCAATTTCAACGATTCCTGACGCTGCAGCAAAGCACAAAGCAGTGTTGTTGATTCTGTTGGGCAAAGCTATGTCAGCATCTGTCATCAGCTTCACCAGCTCCTTCACAAAGTGGAGGTTCCTGGCTGCCGCGGCAATGTGGAGTCCTGTTTCCCATTCCCTGGTGATCCGCGACTGGACTATGTCCGGGTGCACCTCACAAATCCCTTTGGCTGTTTTCCAGTCCCCTTTTATGGCCGCGCTGTAGAACGGGATGCTAAACTTCAAATAAGTCTCCTTCATTTCCTCTGTCAATTTGAGTTCCCAATCAAGTCAGGTAAAAAATGGCGCTTCACTCCACAGATATTGAAACTGGAGAGAGAAATTTTCTTACTTGACAAAAGGTAAAGAGCGGGCAATGGAGGCTGTGGAGCCGTCATAACATCAACTTCGCGCTGAGAAGCTCTCCTACCTCCACTGACATTGGTTCCCTCACTTGCACCCTGACCATTTCTGCTGACTCGATCCACAAGCTGATTGTTTTGAGCCATTTGCTCCGCGCCTCCACCCAACGACCTGATAACTCGAACTGCAATGGGAAAAAAATGAAAATGAAAATCAGCATCACACAGGAATTATGAAAAGGCAACGGCAGCACAATTTAATACTTGGTCAAAGATTGGGTGATCTGAAAGCAAGACTTACTGAGGCTCTTAGCGAAATTTATGACGGGAAGCAGCAAAAGAAAAAGCATCAGACACAAGCTCGACCCCTCTACATAACAGCAGTCAAACAGATGATGGTCTTGAATGGAACAACAGCTCCTGATTTCAGGTGGGTTTAGATGTCAGTGACTTCAACCAACAGGAAAGAAGCGGTCTTAACGAAAAAAATATAAAAGGGAGGTAAGCCAACACAACCACCACTCTTGTACAGAGTTGAGAATGAGGATTATTAGTAGTAATTGTTAAATGAAAAGCACCATACTGTAGGCCCGTGCTGGATTAATTTAGTGCACAACACATCCGAAACAAGGGCATCATCCTAGTATTTAAATTTCAGCTTGATATGATCAATGACCATACATTGACATAAAGATGGGAAAATATTAGTAAGTTGGTTTCACACTCAAAATTAATTAGAAATGAGTCGGAGATTTAAACCAATATCTCGCAAGTGGGACCAACACGTTAGATCGGTTTTTAAGGGATGCGGCTAAAACCCGCTCTGATACCATGTTAGTAAGTTGGTTCCACACTCAAAACTAATTGACAATGAGTGAGAGAGTCCAATTATACTTAGTATTTGAGTTCAATGGGCGATGTGAATATCATACTTTATATGCACCAACAGAATTGTATATTGTAGAGCTAATTTTATTAAGATGCTAAAATGTGGAGTTCGAACTCTGATATAATGAGTTCAAAGGCAGATATAATGAAATCTTTTATTTGAATAGTGTATTAATTATATATAATTTATTTCAGTAATTTCTTTTTTTCTAATTTGGCTGACGGTCCAACCGGTCAGTCCGGCCGGTTCAACCGATGAATCGGGAACCGGATCCTTAACCGGTTCGATTACTGGTCCGGTTTTTATAACTATGGAAATATGAGTTCTTTCCTCACCTCCAGAAAGAAAACTAACTCTGCTTATATTCATAGCTCAGCTTGTTCAGAAAGGCGCATACTAGGGCGTGAGACAACACCCATCAACTGTTATAACATGGCTTCCAATCCGAAATCTAGCGGATAACGGGTGAGATTTTTTGTCAC
Organism: Kalanchoe fedtschenkoi; assembly: GCA_002312845.1. Lineage (NCBI taxonomy): Eukaryota > Viridiplantae > Streptophyta > Magnoliopsida > Saxifragales > Crassulaceae > Kalanchoe > Kalanchoe fedtschenkoi. The sequence goes on along the minus strand of NQLW01000053.1, from coordinate 4,144,172 downwards.
TTGATCATCACCTCTGATGTTTACCCCGAGTTTAATTTATGAGAAATTCCAGAGAGGAAGTGAAGAAGATTCACATATAGGTTATTTCTAATTTTTTCGGAGATAAATTTCATGTTCAATTTTTTTTAGGAACGTTGAATACGAGTGATTCTTGAGTGCCACCTATTTATGGACCATATCTAAATATAAATATCACATAAAAGTTTAAAAAATCAAATTAATTTTCCGTCAATTAATCCATGAAATCTAATAATTTGATTTTCAAAATTTTGCGTGATACATTCTGAATGTGTCCACCAACACATGGTATACATGATCTATCTAAGAATTAATCTATTCGGTAGTAGATCGGATATTAAATAAAATTTTATATTTTTCTACAAATGATTATGAAATTTGATTTTTTCAAAAACATCAATATGATTACATAAATTGATTTTAAGAAATAAAAATAAAATTAATGAGTTTGCATAAATAGAAATAAATTTTACAAGTGTCAGATAAAAGAAAGAGTGAGCGGGACACGTGACATTAAGAGAGTAGCTCGTGAGTTTAGATAGGGACACACATGACTACTTCCAATTGACTATCACATTAAACATCAAACTACCGTAATGCTTATGGGACACATGGTGAGCTGTTGCTCGCTCAGTGAGTGGTTCTTAGTTCTCACACCATTATATGATTCTCATTTGAACAACTTTATATAAAAGGTGAGATGGCTCAAATAAGAATCTATAGGGTGTGAGAACTGAGAACTGAGAACGCATACTAGTCAATTACAACTCTCCTAATGTCTCACACTTTAAGTGCATGTTTGACAGGATGTATTGTATTATTTATACTTGGAAAGTTGTTTGGTAGAAAATTAAAAATTATAATTATTAATACGAATCATCCAAAAAGAATGAAAATGTGAGAAAGAGTTGTCTCATTTTATACCTATGTGAGAGATGGACTAAATAATATATGCATTATTAATACAGGATAAATAATGCATCCTATCAAACGTGCACTAAGGGCAGTTCGGAGCTATTATCGCAACCATCCAAGTTGGCACATATCTTACTACTTAAACTACCGAGCCACTCAAATACTGTTACGTGCCCCATCACTATTTCTTTCACTTACCACTTACACGTTCTCTCTCATTATTCAAATATATTAAAAAATTTAATTATTAAAATTAATTTATGTAATTATATTGATTTTTTTAAAATCAAAATTTATAACTAGGTGTACGTATAAAAGTGTAAATTTTAATTTAATAACCATTTTGGATTTTTTTTTAAAAAAATAAAAGTTCAATAGTCCGAATTTCTTCATGAAGTATACTAAAATTCAGAATGAATTTTGTACGGAGATCCGAAGTTCAAAGTTTACTCTCAATCCGTAAAATGAGAACTTTGAACTGAAGACTAAAGTTGAGGATGAACTTTAGCACATTGGAATGAACTTTGAACTGAAGCCTAAAGGTTCAGATGAACTTTAGTTCAAAGTTAATTCTAAAATTTGTACTAAGTTCATACCATTGTGCTCTTTGTTAACCTTACCAAAGTTCATTATGAAATTTGAACTGATAAACTTTAGTAAAGTTTAAGAAGAATTTTAGCACGTTGGAATTAACTATATTTTGGAAAAATGATAAATTTACTACAATTTAAATTTATTACACCGATAACTATATTTTTTGGAAAGCACAATTATCATGAAGTATTTAATTATCCCTAAAAATGAAATTGATATTCGATTTCACGCGTCTGTTTAAATTTAACCAATGTATCATATTAATGCTCATGTTTCACTTTTTCCAATAGAATTAAATTCATGATCAAACATTGTTAAATTAATATCATATCAATTATTAGATATAGTACATTTTTTACAATGAGAATGATGTTTACTGTTTACACCTGATCTGTTCATCTATGATTATATATCATGATGTTGGCACATTACTTGGGTTGATTATGTCCAACACGTAGACTGTGTACCAATGTATGAGGAGTTGTCATAATGACAGTCTTATTTGACTAATCATATGACATGTTAAAAAGTTAATTTTTTTTACAATTAATTATTAAATTTTAGCATCACTTTGATTTTTCTAAAGTAACACGTAATCCACCCAACAATAATTCCATGATGTAGTACCTCCAATGAAGTCATGCTGTATGTGGATAAACAACATGTTACCGCCAGTAGCACCAGCGGATTATCTAATCACACCAACACGTGTGTGCCAGCATGTGAGCAATGCGTGACATAGATATATATGATAGTCTTAATAACAAAAATCCAAAATAAGGCAATCCTGAAAAAAAATAAAAAATGCTACTTCTGGGAAACCTTATAAATCCCGCTTCAGTTTACATTTTGCCGTATCTCTCTCAATCTTTTGACATTGTGAGGTAAAGGTATGGCTAGACTAACGTCGCCACTTCTTCGCATATACAGCTTTTATGCCTTGCTAATGTTAGTCTTAGTAGCAACAAAATCTGATGGTTTCACCATCACTCTAATCCATAGATACTGTCCACAGTCCCCTTTCCATGAACCTAACCTCACTTTCCCACAAATGATCACAAGGTTGAATTCCCAAGCCAGAAGGCGTGCCGGTATGCCTTTGGTTGACCGGGAAGGCTTTGATAATGATCTACTAAAGCCGAACACAATTCGTCCGGTGTTGGAACCTGAACTTTCTCACTTGGCTTTTCTGGTAAAGGTGAGCTTGGGCACATTTTCTCATGGGTCACCATCTCACAAATCCTATTATCTAGAGTTTGATACCGGAAGTGATCTCACATGGATGCAATGCGAGGACTGTAAGAAGAGGCGACACCGCTGCTTTCCTCAGATTGAACCACCTTTCCCCAACTCAAAGTCCACCTCTTACTCACCATTGCCCTGTGAGCGACATGCTCTATGTTATCCTGGCGAGTGTGTAGGAGACTTTTGTTCCTATAGTTTAGAGTACGCTGATGATTCTCACAGCCATGGCATTCTCGCCTTGGAAACTCTCACCTTTGATTCTTCAAGTACCCATGGAAAGGAGACCGTAAGGATGGTATTTGGTTGTGGTTTCGACAATGTGAAAAGTTATGATATTAAGCCAGACAGTAAGTTGGCAGGGATTCTGGGAATGGGTTGGGGCGCCCTGTCTCTCGTCAACCAGTTAAGTCAGCAGACTCACGGCAGATTCTCCTACTGTCTACCAACACTCAGACAAGCTGCTGAGGGGTCACCAGTTCGTCTCCACTTCGGTTCTGACATCCATGCGCCTTCGAATCTACGCACCACTCCATTGCTTGAATACCCAGATGACATGTCTTTCTATGCCACCTTGCTAGACATTAGTATCAGCAGTCACAAACTCAACATCCCATCTCGTTTCTTCGCCAAGGGAGGGCCGGACACCGGTGGGTGCATCTTTGACACTGGAGCAGCCATCACAAGGCTCTCAAGACCAGCTTATCAGATTTTGAAGCAAGCACTGATGCAACATTTATCTGAAGCTGATGGCAGTTTAAAGAAGCAGGGGCGGAAGTATGAATATGATCTGTGCTACCGGAGGTCTCCGCCTTTCAAGGGCTTTACCCATCTGCCGTCCATTACTTTCCATTTCCAGGGAGGTGCCGATTTTGTTGTTCAACCTCAGCAAGCCTTTTTTGTGGAGTCCAAGGATGCTCACTCGGAGTATGTTTGCTTGGCTATGATTCCATCGGACGAGGAGAGAATGTCCTGCATAGGAGTTCAAACACAAGCCAATCACATTTTAGTGTTTGACCTGCAAGCCAAGCAGTTGCATTTCGGTCCTCAAAATTGTTCTCCAAGTCCTTAAATGTGTAACAACTAGCTCCCAAGAAGTTTGGGAGCTACAAATGAATAAAAGTGTTAATCAAATAAATTCTCAGACAAATGTGTTTTTTTATTAAAAATCATGGCTTCTAATGACCTTACAAGCTGTAGAGGTGGAAGCTTTCCCAGTCACTGTCTGCTGGGTCACTGAGGAATAATTGGGCTTGATTTGATGCGCTGGCGATGGATAATCTCCTGACATCATGTAGCTGTCGCTGTCTCGAAAAGTCGAAGCCTTCCTTTTCATTTTTTGAATGGTAGGTGAGGACCGGCTGGGCTTGACTTGATTCATCAATGAATACTCCGCTGAGTAACCTTTCCGCATCAGGATGCTGTGGTCCTCCATCACAATTTTCTACTTTACTAATGACTTGTTGGATTTGATTCCAATCAATGAAGTCATATGCTGGCTGAGAAACACGTCTTTAAAGATGGGATGTCTTACTTTGTGGAACATGGATGGACAGCATTATTAAAGAGGAATTGTCATTTATCGTGTTGAAAAATTAAAATGACAAGTAATGACAAATAAAAAGTATCAATGGTAGCAGCAAGAAAATCATCAAATGACGGTCAGTAAGCTGCTCTGACCGCACCACTTCCCTCAGACAAGAGGTCAATTCACCCACATTAAAACTGGATTTGTTATCTACATTACTGAGTCAAAAAATTCAGAAAGCATGCTCACACAAATCGTGAATTAGTTTCCTGTTTTTGTTGAGTAAAATGCCTATTGGATTCGACTTGCTAAATCAAATTCACTTCCAAGTGGTCTAATAACTCCCCTCCTCACTGAGATTATAACCCTATTTTCTTAGTCTTTGATCCTTCTGCGACTCTCTGTGGCTCATGAATCGCTCATCAAGCCATCAGCACCAGACTGAATATTCGGATTACTCACTTGTATTATATTTTTACTTTGACTAAAAAACATCAGATTGTTGTCATCTCACAAAACTTTCTTATTACTTGTTTTCATGATCACAGAGGAATTACTTGGTTTTATTTGTGAAGAACAGTTTTCTGAATAGCCTCACCACAGCATGTATCCTTTGGCTCCCAACCCAGAAGCTTTCACGTTCGTTCTTAACTGTTAAATGAGGAATGGCTGGTCTTTATTTGATTCATTGATGAATACTTCCAGGAGTAGACTCTGCTGGTTGTTCCCCTTAATTAATTACTTATTTTTATAGGTTTCAATTTGAATTCACAGACATAAGTTTATGGATTAGAATTGAAGTTAGGGTACTCCAAGGAAGAAACTCTCTTACTAATATGTTTTCTTTTATAGTGAGCATTAAACTATTGGGTTTCGGTCTGTGAAACAAACTTAACAGTCGCATTATGGGATTGAGCCCATGAGTCAAACCTAATGAATATTATCCATGACTAATATTTATGAGTTTAACTCATATGATTTATTAAATTGAGAAATGTGTTGAACCGAATCGGATCTCAACTGAATTTTATTCGATTTTTACTCACCTTAGCATTCGTCACTTAACTATATGCAGCTCCAATGACTCATGAGTGCACATAGAGCACCTATCCTCGAAAACGGCATCATTTTACATTGTTTTCAGTAAAACACCCACCCTCCCTTAAAATGAACAGTAAAAATAATTACAAGAATCTATAAAATTAGAAAAAAATAAAAAACAAGTAAAAAACTATACAAATGAAAAATAAAAGTAATTAATTCACATGGATATTTATGTTCATCAAGTGCATAACATCAAATTTGATGAGCATATCACCTCTTCCAATTAGCATACAACTGATATGATGAACATAGCTACTCATCTTATGAACATAAACTGCTTCTCTAATGAACAATCTCATTTGATGATTATACGAGATCATGTGATGAACATATCATTTATTAAATAAAACAGCTCATTTGATGAACATAATACCAAATCTTATATATGAACATAACTGCTCATCTGATGAACATAGTAGAATAAAAATCAACATAAGGAACTAAAGCACATCTAAAGAATATATCATCAGATGTGGTGAACATATCGGCTCATCTGATGAACATATTATCAAATCTGATGAATATATCATCCAATGAATATAACAGCTCACCATGAACACATTATTTTTTCTGATGAATATAGCAGATCATCTGATGAACCTATTATAAAATCTGATGGTCATAACAGCTTATCTTATGAACATAGCAGTTTATGTAATGAACATATCATCCAATAAATATATCAGCTCATCTTATGAACATATTATCAAATCTGATGAGCATATCAGTACATCTGATGAACAAACCGCCTCATCTCATGAACATGACAGTTTATCTGATGAACTTACTAGTTCATCTGATGAATAAAGTAGCTCACCTGATGAACATATTATCAAATCTGATAAACATAGCAGCTCATTTGATGAACATACTATAAAATCAAATGAACATAACAGCTTATCTGATGAACATATTATCACATGAATAATGTAACTCATTGGATGAACATATTATTAAATCTGATGAACATAACATCTCATTAGATAAACATGTCATCTGATAAATAAAACATCTCATCTCATGAACATAATAGCTCATCTAATGAACATATCGGCTCATCTGATGAATATATTATCCAATGAACATAGAAACTAATATGACGAACATATTATCAAATCTGATGAATATAACAGCTTATTAGATGAATATAACTAGTCATCTAATGAACATATCGGTCTATCTCATGAACATAACAGCTCATCTGATGAACATATCAGTTCGTCTGATAAATATATCATCTAATGAATATAATAGCTCATCTGATGATCATATTATCAAATAGGATGAACATAACAAATCATCTGATAAACATATTATAAAAAATGATGAATATAACAACTTATCTGATGAACATATCATCACATGAACAATGTAACTCATCTGATGGAACATATTATTAAATCTGATGAACGTAACATCTCATCAGATGACTATGTCGTCTGTTAAATATAACAGCTCATCTGATGAACATATTGGCTCATCTGATGAGAACATTTCATCCATTGAACACAGGAGCTAATTTGATGAACATATCTGATGTATATAACAGCTTTTGTGAGAACTTAACATCTTATCAGATGAACATAATAGAATAAATATCAATAAAAGAAAATAAAACTCATTTGATGAATATGTTGATTTATCCCATGAACATAACAGCTCATCCGATGAACATGTCAGTTCATCTAATGAACATATTATTTAATAAATATAACAACTTATTTGATGAATATATTATCAAATCTGATAAACATAGCAGCTCATCTAATGAATATGATAAAAATAAATATCAACAAAAGGAAGGAAAGCTTATTTGATGAACATCATCAGATGTGATTAACATATTGACTCATTTGATAAACATATTATCAATTCTGATGAAAATATTATCCAATAAATATAGCAGCTCATCTGATAAATTATCAACTTCTCTGCTGACCATATTATAAAATTTGACAAATATAACAACTTATTTGATAAACATATAATTAGATGAACAATGCAACTCATATTGTGAACATTTTATTAAATCTGATGAACATAACAGTTCATCTGATGAACATATAACCTCAACTGATGAACATATCATCAATTGAACATAGTTAAAATCTTATGAGCATATTTATTAATTTATGAATATAAAATATAAATTTATTAATTTAATTTTTTATTTAAATTTTTGTAAAACAAGATAATATATATTTCAATTTTTTTGATTTTTTCTAATTGTTTGGATTTTTTGGATTTATTTTTTTTTGTTCATTTGAGGGAGGATGGGGTGTTTAATTGAAATAACACAAAACGACGTCATTTTTGAATGAAAGAACACAGATAGATGGGTGCTTTCAGTGCATCCAAGAACTTGCAGTGTAGTTCTATAAATTCATTCTTTAACTATTTATGTATTAAAATTCATTAATGTCTCTAATATGACAATATGATTTTTTATTTTTTTAAAAAAAATTTGGTCTTCAAGTAACCAAAATTTGAATAATTATGAGTCCATTATTAGTTTAAAAGGGACAGAAACTAACAGCTTCTTGCCACCAGGGAGCCATCTTTCCCAGTCACTAAGGGCTGGTTGGGTTTGATGCTCTTTGATTGAAAATACTAATCAACAAAGAGTATATACCTCTACTCGTTCGATCCTCCTTTGGATCATGAAAATAAATTTCCACTCACGTTGCGTTTGATGCTCTCTGGACTAAAAGCATAGCTAATGAGGAGTTGACACATGTTGAGTTGAGCAGTCAAAATAACACATGTTACTTAGTAATTGATTGTTAAAAATATTTGACTTTTCAACATATCACGTGATTAAAAAATATAACATGTGACAATTCTTCAATAATTAATACATGATCAAGTGTTGGACATAGTTCTCTTAAAAATGACTATTCCCAATCACTAATTCGTGTGTGAACATGTCGATTTATTATAAGCTCCGTAAGTAGAGAAATTTTTCGATGGACACAATCCACCATGTGGAATGTAAATACCACCAATAAAAAGGCGTCACGTGACACTTTGAAAAGTTAAAGTGACACGTGGCGACTCATTATTGGTTGTGAATTTTTTTTTGACTTTTCAACGCGCCACTTGACTGGTCAAAATGCCACGTGACGCCACCTCATTTGTGAGTTCACAATTCACGTGATGGACTATATCCACCCAAAAATTTCTCCCATAAGTATAGTTCTTTGTTTTGTTACACACTAAACTAGTGATTAACATTGAGACGGCTACCTTCTCTCATTCTAAACAAATAATAATAATAATTTAATATTGGATCGTCCCCATAACTACTACTAAGGTAAGGATAACCACATTATGGAGTTAAGTGGTGAAGCATGAGGATGTCATATTAATATGTTTTTTGTTTTCAACCTCGACCGAAAATGACATGTTTGAAAACAGATGCGGAGTCATTTGGAGCGGTGGGTCAGCCGCCCTTCGAATCCAAATCAAAATATTTTTATATATACTAAAAAAAAGGAAGAATATGTAATTTTATATTCTTAATTTAGTTCATATTTTAATTTCGCACTCCAAATCAAACTCAATTTTTAATTTTGTAATCCAAATTCAACCAATAACATCTTAATATAGTCGAATTTAGCATATAATTCATCAAAATAAATGGCAAATTATTCAAAATAGAAGGAACAAAAATCTAACACCTGCAGCAATACACTCAAAGTTTAAATTCCAATACTGAACCCAACCCAACTGTGAAAAACGTAATTAGAACTTCAAACTTACTCAAATGGAGAAACCAAGCTTTATTTATGAACAAGAGCCGTGAAAAGAATGAGTTCCAATTGATTGATTACAGAATTTTTATATTGAAGAAACAGAAGCTCGGGAAGGAAGAAGAACAAAACGACAATGTTCTCCTTTTCTCCCTAAACACAGCGCAGCGCAACCCATAATTCAAACTTGACGCGCACCTTCCTTCAACGCTACGTTTCACTTGTCTCTTCACCCTTTGCACTGGCGCTGCTCTGTTTTCCATTGCAGCTCCGGCCATTTCTCCGTCCACCTGGATCAGGCTGGTAAGACCCCCCTTAAGATTGGGTCAATAAAGGTATAAGAGACTAATCTTGGACAACAAATGATGAAACGGTCCAAAAGATAGAGGTTTCGTCAAAATATCCGCCACTTGATCAGAGCTAGAAACATGATGGAGATTGACAACACCTTCGTGAAATTTGTCACGATCAAGGTGATAATCGATTTCAATATGCTTCGTCCGTTCATGGAAGACTAGATTCCGAACAATAGCTATGGCCGACTTACTGTCACAAGAAATAGGGACTGATGAAGACCTTAAAGTAAGTTAACAAGCCAGATAATTTCACAGGTGACATTTGCCAAGGCTCTGTATTCTGCTTCAGCAGACGAACGAGATACAATGGATTGCTTTTTACACTTCCAACTGATTAAGGAAGATCCAATCCATAGACAATAGCCTGTTACTAATCTTCTAGTGACTAGACACACTTCCAGTCAACGTCACAAGCTGCTGAAATGGAGATATGATTCTCAGCAACATAGAAGAGACCTTGCCCTGGAGCATTTTTTAGATATTTGACAACACGAAGAGCTGCCTCCATATGAGCCACAGTTGGTGAAAATAAGAACTGGCTAAGACAATGTACTATATAACATATGTCAGGTCTAGTAATGGTGAGATAGACCAATCGTCCAACAAGGCGGCAAAATTTATCAGGATCCACCATAGCTGGACTTTTATCAAGGACAAACTTTTGATTAAAATCCATAGGAGTGCTAACTGGATTACAAGCTGTGAGCCCAATGTCCTCCAGGATTTCTAAACATATTTCAATCTAAATCAACTTATTAAATGGTCATGAACTAAAACATGTGCCAAAGCCCGTTTGAAAAAATTCGAATATCCTCTAAATTCACATTAGTCATCATGGGTAAAGGAGATTATTATTCGGTAAAAACTGATTTACTAAATTAAAATAGTCTAATTAAAATATAACAGTTCAGTTAATTCAATGAATTTTCTTAACAATCAAAAAATGAATAATTTAGTTCAATTACAAAAAAAAAATATTCATGAGGTCGGTAAATTCGATTATCAAATTAACCGAAAAATAAATTTACTAAAAATATTCACAGCCTAAAAGCTCAATGATGTCGGTAAAGTTGTACATATTAATAAAAAAGTTTTCTAAACCGCACAATTTAAAATAGCAACAATATTCAAATCACAAAATATGACATTATATAATAATTTCTCATCCGGGTTCACAGCTTTAATATTTTAGCTTTTGGTTTCAATTTCAAATCTTTCAAACTTTTTAATGGAATTGAAGCAAGAATACATAATCCCCGATTAGGATTTGAAATCGAATCAAAGGATCGAACCGAACTGATATCCATTCGTTTCAATTTTTTTGAAATCGAACCAGTTTGTTTACAAAGTTAAACTGAATCAAATCGAGTGGTTTAATTTGATTTTGGTTCGGTCACTTACACAAACAATTCAAATGCTAAGTGTAGAGAATTTCCGGACCTGCCCATATTGGATTATATCTCCACTCTAACTCAAAATACTAGACTTGTGAGTCATGGTTCAACAATCCAATATAAGTTACCTTATCTTCTCCTCACTAGCCGATGTGAGACATTTGTCAAGTGTTATTCCTCAACAATCTCTCCCTCATTTGGAGAAATGTGGCAGCTCTCCCTTGATCAATATTGGCTAGCACAGGTCTTTGGCTCCACCATCTCACTCGCGTCACATGCTCCCCTCGATCGCACACCCTCAATCAATACTTTGTTGGTCCAAGTCTTTAGCTCCACCAACTCACTTGAGCAATTGCGAGCTATTCTCGTCGCTCCGCGACATCCTTGATACTCGGGGTGTCAGCCTTAACCTCCACACATCCCACGTCTCGCATACTGGTCTCATATCGAACCATGGGCTCTGATACCAATTTGTAAAGAATTTCCAGACTGGCCCATATTGGATTGTATCCCACTCTGACTCAAAAGCTTAGACTTATGAATCATGATTCAACAATTCAATATAAATCACCTCATCTTCTCCTTACTAGCCGATGTGAGACATTTATCAAGTGCTCTTCCTTAACACTAAAAGATATGAAAAACACCAACTTCTTTCTGCCTGCAATTCATTCTAATCTGTTAAGAGATCAACAAATGCTAACAATTACATTCATATTTTAATAAAGAACAAAAAAATGTCTTCTAATTATTACACTCAAAAATCTCAAAAAAAATCTTAATATCTCATCTAAAACATAAAAAAAAATTCAAATTGTCACCAACTGATCTCTTTTCTTATGATATTTCTGCTTTAACTGCATCATATCCTACATACATAGTCCCAGTACAAGAATAATAGAGATGTCGCCTTAACACCCTCATGAGTATCACTTAGGCTGTGTTTGGTTTAGAGAAAATTTGGCGGAAAGGAAAATTTGATGAAAAATTAGTAAAATCCATTATTTGGTTTAGATGGAAAATAGGAGGGAAAGAAAATTAGATGAAAAATTCGATTCTACATATATTAAACAAGTTCAATGTATCTTAAACAAATAACCATTTTTTGAACAAATTCAATGTATTTCATCACGTTCAATGAATGAAATGATGAAATGTTGATATTTTTCTATCTATTTTTCATAAAACTTTCCATGATTATGAAAAATGAAATAGATTTCCAATAAATTTTTTTGACATTTTCTTTATGAAACCAAACAAAGGAAAATTAGTTGGAATCCCTCAAGAATTCCATTTCTTTTCAATTTTCCCTCAAACTTTCCTTTCCATCCAATTTTCCTTAAACCAAACACAGCCTTAAGGTTATCAGGGCAGCAGAAAACTAATTAATATAAGTTTAAATTACTCATAGATGCCTCCATCATTCCAATCAGAAAAGGAATGACAAGAGGACTAAGACCTTATTTTGTTGTACTTATTGGACTATATTAAGAGATGGTTTCTTATTATATTAAGCATTCAGCGAATCGAATAGTTATTCTTTTTCTCTTAATGAATATTTAGAAAGTCTGAATGATTTGTTACCAATTTTATATATGAATCATACAGAGGCGATATTCATATGATTATTATAATTATCTCTTTATTTTTTTAATATATTTCTAAAATCAACTCTGTCCGGATCATACTTCAAACAGAATCACATTTAAGTCGACCACATGTAGGTTCTTTAATTATAATCTCATGCACTTCATAAATAAATAGTATTTTTATAACATGATTAAATACTTTATTTTATTTTTATGTTGTAAAAATTATAGTTATAATTTAATTTTATATTGATTAATCATCATATAGTAAGATATTTGAAAAAATGAATTATAAAATGAAAATAATTCATTCAGCAATCAGATGTGGTTTGACCAATTGTTTGATCATTCATATTTTCACACAGCATTCAGCATTCAGCTCTTAATTTTACAGAACGACATCTAAATGGGGATGATCCCTAATAAATGTTTCAACAAAGAGTTAAAGATCATCATTATCTAAAGATTAGATAAAAGGGAAAAATCTCAAAATGGGTCCTGAATCACCACCACCACTTATCCAATTGCGGTTTGAATTATCACGATTTTCAGAAATAGTGTAACGAAAAAAATTGAACTGATTTTTTAAAATAAAATTTAATATAGATTTAGATTCGTATGCGAAAATTATGTAGTTTGATTATCAAAATAAATAATATCATTTTATAGACATAAACAAAACGACGTGTTTTCATACTCAATCATTCATAATCCTTAACAAATTTAATAAGATCAAATATATTTAAGAAATCAAATAAACTTATCTTAAGCATCATCCAAAATCAGTCCAATTTTTTTTCATCGCAATCTTTTTGAAAATTATGATATTTCGGACCGCAATTGAATAAATAATGTTAGTTCATGATCGTTTTTGAAATTTTTTTCTCTAAATAAAATTATGAATTATGACTCTTTAACTCAAAACAAAACCAACAGAAACATACTGTGGGCCTAAAAGGGTGAGCATAAATCCCATCATGGTGAAGATACATTACAATATATGGCGGCGGAGCACCGTACATACAAAATTACGGATTACGATTCTAAACTCAAAATGGGACTAAGCCTAGTAAACCGTGGAGTACTTCCTTTTTTTCTCTTTTACATATCACTTGATTGAATTTTTTGTTCATTTTTATTTGTTACTTAACAATTTTCAATGCGTATTAAATGTCAACAACTACCTTAAAACATCAAACATTAATAACTTCTTCATCATAATCAATAAAAAAATACATTTCTCACCAGTAATCATCTACCAATTTTACTTTTTACATGAAATATTTCAAAAAAATATTAACTACGTACTCATTAAATTTATTCAACCGCTAGCATTAATTTTTTCTTAATCTACTCAAATTAACCTTAAACGACATGTATTAGAGTACAGAGAGAACCAGATACATATGGAGACTGAAACAAGATTTTAAAGTGCGCATACAGACTTCAGACTAGACACTGGCGATTGGAGACTATAGATTTATAGGACGGCAGAATCGGCGTGCAGATTTGAGACTAGCGAGAGCATAAAGAGTGAAGCGGCGTAGCAGTAGCAGGAATAGATAGGGTAGAGAGTGAAGCGGCGCCGTTGGTTGATTTTCTGGAAGAGATAGGGTGTAGCCCGAATTTGATTTTCTAAAAGAGAGTGACATAGCAGACTACATTAGCAGGTACATATAGAGAAAATTTTTGATTAAAATAAATTTATTTTTAGTGATTCAGTTCGGGTCGATTTGAGTTGTAGTTAATTGATTGGTTTTCTTCCTATGACTAAATGAAACCACGTAATCAAATAATAAAACTGAACAGTTATGTTCGATTTGGTTTGATTTTATCCATTTATTCTCACACTCTATCGAATGCTATTAATGAGAAGTCTTCACGTCTACTCAAAAATCACTCTCATATATAATCTAAATTAAGCATATTTAACCTTCGGGTAAAAACTCATTACATCGAGTCTATTTAGTCACTCCTGCTAGGCTGCTACGACATCAGACTCTGACACATCTTCTGATCTCCTCGTGACTTGAAGATGAAACGAGACTTGTACGTGGAAGAGAAGATGTCAACAAATAAACTGTACTGCAGCACGGCGTAGAGGGTGACCGGTATACATGCCATTAAGGTGATTGGAATGGTCGCTCCACTCGACCCATGGTTGAAAACAATGAACATGCTGGCAGTGAAGGCCACCGTCATCGACGCCATTGACAGAAAGAGAGTCAGGAGTCCCAACGTCAGCTTCGTCGGCAACGAGTGCACGAAATCCTCCTCTTTGTAACGAGACGTGAGAATGGAGAGGAACATGAGTATAGAAGTGGTTGAAGAGAAGAGCGACAAGGAGTCTGATACCACAAAGATCAGGAAGGATTTTTTCTTCAAGTAGTTTGGGGTTCCATTGTCCTCAGTTCCTCCTGGCAGCGTAAAGGCGGCTGAAAACATTACTGTGGCGATTAGAGTTGAGACTATCATGCATGAATTCGCAGTGTTCTTCATCCACTCCTCTCCCTCCTTTAACAAGTTCTTGTGATCAGCTGTGAACAGTTGCTTTGGCGTCAGATCATCCGCATTCTTCCTGTCTGTGTAAGACGGCTGCACTATCTTTTCCACCTCCTGTAAGATAAGTTTTAAAGCATGAAACTTGATTGATCAGACCTGTGGCTTTCTGGGCTAAATTTGCTGGGGCATACCTTATACCACAGCAACTCTCTTTGCAGCTGAAGAGCCGCCCCGGAGACAATATTCAACCGATTTGCGGGGGCTATTCTGGCAGCCATGTGCAACATGTTATTATTTTTGCTGTCATCATACAGAGCTATGAAATCCTTTATGGCTCCGATTTCGTAAATGATCCTGAAGATGCTTTCTTGCCGGTACCAAACTGCCACATGAAAGATGCTCCTTTTGCGGTGGTCGACCTTCCATATCAAATCGGGGTATGACTCCAGAAGTATCTTCACAAACTCCACGTTTCCTAATGCTGTTGCTACAAACAGGAGAGGGGAAGGCTCTCGTATCAGGTTCGATATGTCTTTGTCGTCTAAGTTGAGCACCAGGTTCCACAGCTCATGGACTAGATTGAGTGCCTCCGAGTTCCTGGCAAGCTTCTCGCTGCCGAATATGCCAGAACCTGAAATGATGAGGTTGAAATGAGAAGCTGTATCAGATACAAATCAGGTGATTGAGGAACTTACAAGCGTTGATCAAGCCCTTCCAAAGCCCTCTGTCCTCGTGGCCTTTCGAAGACAAAGGCTTCCTAGCCAATACATGGAGTGCAGTTTCTTTGTACTTGTCGCGAGCGGTTGCCAGAGTTGGATGCTTCTTCAGCAGTCCCAAGGCAACATCTGTGCGTCGAAAACCAAAGACCATTTTCAAAAATGAGTATGATCCAATGCTAGCATAGATTGTCAGAGTTAAGTTTGTGCTCAAATAGACTGATCAGGTGCTTACCATACAAATTTGTATTGATAAAGGAAATGAAGAGGTTGATGAGATCCTGAGGAGTCAATTCATCATTTACGTCAGTGAATGGCAGCAAGTAATGCACCATGTCCCTATGGCCCAGCAGTGCGGCCATGTGCAGAGGAGTCATGCCCCCATTGCCCCGTACTCGGGGCAGATTTTGATCCCTTTGCACCATTTCCTTGGCAATTTTTACTATTCCTGACGCTGCAGCAAAGCACAAAGCAGTGTTGTTGATTCTGTTAGGCAAAGCTATGTCAGCATCTGTCATCAGCTTCACCAGCTCCTTCACAAAGTCGGGGTTCCTGGCTGCCGCGGCAATGTGGAGTCCTGTTTCCCATTCCCTGGTGATCCGCGACCGGACTATGTCCGGGTGCACCTCACAAATCCCTTTGGCTGTTTTCCAGTCCCCTTTTATGGCCGCGTTGTAGAACGGGACGCCAAACTTCAAATAAGTCTCCTTCGTTTCCACTGTCAATTTGAGTTCCCAATCAAGTCAGGTAAAAATGGCGCTTCGCTCCACAAATATGGAAACTGGACAGATTAATTTTCTTACTTGACAAAAGGTAAAGAGCGGGCAATGGAGGCTGTGGAGCCGTCATAACATCAACTCCGCGCTGAGAAGCTCTCCTACCTCCACTGACATTGGTTCCCTCACTTGCATCCTGACCATTTCTGCTGACTCGCACCACAAGCTGATTGTTTTGAGCCATTCGCTCCGTGCCTCCACCCAACGACCTGATAACTCGAACTGCAATGGAAAAAAAAATGAAAATCAGCATCACACAGGAATTAAGAAAAGGCAACGGCAGTACAATCTTAATACTTGGTCAAAGATTGGGTGATCTGATAGCAAGACTTACTGAGGCTCTCAGCGAAACTTACGACTTGAAGCAGCAAAAGCAAAAGCATCAGACAAGAGGTCGACCCCTCTACCTAACAGCAGTCAAACAGATGGTCTTGAATGGAACAGCAGCTCCTGATTTCAGATGGGTTTAGATCTCAATGACTTCAACCAGCAGGAAAGAACCGGTCTTAACGAAAAAAAAAATATAAAAGGGAGGTAAGCCAACAACCACCACTCTTGAACTGTTGTACAGAGTGGAGACTGAGGTGAGGTAATGGCATTAGATTAGATCCCTTGAAATTATTAGTAGTAATTGTTAAATGAAAAGCACCATACTGTAGGCCGGTGCTGGATTAATTTAATCCACAACACATCCAAAACAAGGGCATCATCCCAGTATTTAAACTTCAGCTTGGTATGATCAATTACAAAACGTCGTGGACATAAAAGATGAGGAAAACTGTATATTGTAGGCCAGTCAAGCAAGCAAGCTTCGCAGATGTTTCTTCCCTCAGTCGTATTGTGGATAGCCGGTTATATTGCTAAGAAATATGAGTTCTTCTGTTAACCATTTAAGTATCAGCAGGTCCATCGAAGAAAGATAGAGAAAGAATTGTTGTTGCTGGAACGGTGTCGTTTCATCCAAAGCTGAGAGGGAAAGGGGAGCGTCAGCAACGACGTCGTTTTGTTCGTTTGATTGTTAGTTGTAACTAATTTTCCCTCATCTCCGGCTCCAGCTGTCTCCTTCTTCTTCCTATATATATATATATATATCTCAAACTCTGTATTTCCTCTTGAAAAAATTCAATACACGTTTGAGTTTATTTATCAGTCACGAGCTTCACCTTCTTTCATGGTATCAGAGCTGTTGGTGCGACGATTCTCGCCAGAAACTGGTAAATAATCTGATTGTTCTTGTAGTTGTCTTGATTGTTGAGTCTTCATACTTTGCGGTATAATTGCGGTTGCTGTAGCCATAGTTATGAGCCTAGAACTCTGTAGGTCTTCAGTTTATGTGTTTAAGTTTTGATTTCTGATGATTTGCTGGAGGAAAGATGACTGATACCTCTCCAATTGCATCAAATGATTTGTCTCGAGAATCTGAATCTGTAGTTCCTGAAACTGCTGCAAACATGAACTTTGTTCAGTTCAATCCAAGGCATCCATTCTATATTCGGCCATGTGATCACGCAGTTACCAAAAATTTTATATCACATTGATCGGTACAGAAAATTTATATCCATGGAAACGTGTCATAACTGTTGGACTCTCATCAATAAACGAACTGAGTTTAGTTCTTGGAACTGTTGAGATACCTGCTGAAGGAACTGATCTGTACATGTATTATATCTGGTGCAATGATACTGTAGTGGCATGGATCTTGAACGCCTTAACAACAGATGTTGCAGCTGCAGTGGCATACGAATCAAAGGCAAGTGAGTTATGAACTATCTTGTGCACTAGATATGGAGAACAAAACAGATCTAGATTGTTTCACCTGAGACAGGAAATAACTAACACATTTCAGGGAGAAATGTCAATAGCAATCTATTTTGCCAAGTTGAAAAATCTATGGGATGAATTAGCCAATATGATGAACAAGAAATCATGTAAGTGCACAAATACTTGTGTTATGCATCAAATTTTACTGAATGAGGCTGAAGATGAGAAGATTATAAAATTTCTTATGAGTCTGAGTGAGCAATATGCAGCAGTAAGGAGCCAAATTCTTCTGTTAAAATCTGCTTGATCTCTAGATACTACCTACAACATGCTTCTTCAACATGAATCAGAGAAATTGTATGTTGTGAAGTCATTACCTGAAGCTACTGTACTAATGAGCAAAACCACTCAACAAGACAACTACAAGAAGCCTGAAAATGAAACTGCCAGATGTGCTTACTGTAAGAAAGCAGGTCACACAAAGTTTCAGTGCTGGAAACTTATTGGTTTTCCCAAAGACCACAAGGCTTATAGACCCCCAAGTGAACAACAGATAAAGAATAAAAAAAAGTTTGTTGCAATGAGTATCAATGTGAATCATCCAGAGTCCACACAAACCAGTGATCACTCAACACTCAACAACAACTTACCTGTATTTTCTGCTGAACAGTTTCTGGAACTTAAAAGGATGTTTCAACCAAAAGCAGAAGAATCAACTGCTGGCATATCTCATGGAATGGCAGGTACATTCAATTGTTTCACAAATCTTATTGATACACATGCTTGAATAATAGACTCAGGTGTAACTCACCACATAACAACTAACCTTTCATCTCTTAATCATCCAATAGCCATCAACTCAGTAATCAAACTCCCAAATGGTGGCTCAGGTCTCATTACACACACTGTTCAGTCACACTCTCTCTCTATTATCCTGAAAAATGTTCTTTATGCTCCATCATTTCAATACAATCTTTTGTCAATATCCCAACTACTTCTTGATTCCAATATCAAGATTTCATTTACCAGTTCAGCTTGTTATTTACAGGACCAAACATTGAACAAATTGGAGATGATTGGTAGACAAAACTGGAGGACTATACTATCTGCTTGTTCCAGCTAAACCTGTTCCTTCTCCTCAAACACTGCTATCACTAAACTCACAGCTGTTATCACACCCATCTACTCTTTGGCACATGAGACTTGGTCATGCTCCTCTGTCATGTATCCATCACATTGCTCAACTACATCTTGAGAATAATCATAGTGATGAACCTTGTGATACTTGCTCATTCTCAAAACAAACCAGATTATCTCATGCTTCACACAATTTTGACCTTGTGCACTGTGATTAATGAGGTCCCTATAAAGAGAAAACTTATAATGGGTTTCTTTATTTCCTCACCATTCTAGATGATCATAGTAGATGCACTTGGACCTCTCTTATGGCTTCCAAAGCTGATACCTTTATCCACCTGGAACAATTCATTTGCTATACCCAGACTTAGTTCCACTCAACCATCAAAATCATGAGAACTGATAATGGAGCAGAATTTCTTAGCACCCCTGTACAAAACTACCTACATAATCTGGGTATCATACACCAAACTAGCTATGTTGCTACACCCCAACATAACGGTAGAGTTGAAAGAAAATATAGGCATCTACTACAAGTAGTTAGAGCTCGCAAAATTCAGGCTCATCTCCCTTCACAATTTTGGGGAGATTGCATTCTAGCTGCCACTTGTACTATCAATAGACTGCCTACAAAAATCTTTCACTTCAAAACACCTATAGAAACTCTAACAGGAACATCTCCTCCATATCATCATATCAGAGTTTTTGAATGCCAGTGTTTTGCCACTATCCCTTCAAGTCATAGAAGCAAATTGTCTCCCAGATCCAAAAAATGCATCTTTGTAGGATACTCCTTTGGAAAGAAAGCCTATAAGTTGTTTGATTTGGAAACCCAACAAGTTTTCTCCAGTAGGGATATTGTATTTTATAAGCACATATTTCCTTACCGACATATGTCCAAATCATCATCTGCAACTGAGAAATCATCCACTTCCTGCACTATATGTCCTCTTCACTCTACAGAGCAGACTATTTCTTCCACTGATCCATTGATTCCTTCCATTGATTTCTCACCAAATTCTCCTATTATATTACCCTCAGACTCACCTCTTCATTCCTCTCCTTCTCCTCTAAAAGTTTTAAGACCAAAGAGACAAACTAAACCTCCAAACTGGTTCAAGCAAAATCATATTCCTTCCAACATTGGTTTACCATCATCATCCAACTCTTCTCATGGTAAGGTAAATTTTCATTTATCTAATACTATTTCCTACTCTCATATCTCTCCCTCTCATTTTTCTTTCCTCTCTGCCATTGATAAAATCCATGAACCCACCTCATATTCCACGGCAAGTAAATATCCCCACTGGATCTCAGCCATTGCATCTGAGTTACAGGCTTTGGAATCTAATAAGACTTGGAAAATAGTTGAATTACCTCCTTCCAAGAAGATTGTTGGTTGTAAATGAATCTTAAAGGTGAAATATCATGCTGATGGAAGCCTAGATAAGTACAAGGCCAGATTGGTTGCCAAAGGATTTACTCAAACAGAGGGCTTAGATTACTTTGACACATATGCTCCTATTCCCAAAATGACCTCAGTAAGAATGTTATTGGCCGTTTCTGCTGTAAAAGGCTGGCTCCTCCATCAGATGGATGTCTCCAATGTGTTTCTTCATGGAAATCTTCATGAAGAGGTCTACATGAGTTTACCACTAGGATATCATCCTCCCATTCAGAAACAAATCACCAAACCTGTTTGCAAACTCTTAAAGTCTCTCTATGGACTCAAACAGGCTCCAAGGCAATGGTTTACCAAATTCTCAAGTGTTTTGCTGGAATATGGATTCATCCAGTCCCCCATTAATCATTCTCTCTTTACAATGACTACTGACTCTTCTTTTGTAGCAGTACTGGTCTATGTGAATGATATCATTATTGCTGGGAAATCCAGCCCTGCCATATCGGCTGCCAAGTCTTATCTAGCTTCAAAATTTATTATCAAAGACATGGGACCTCTGAAGTACTTTCTTGGCCTGGAGATTGCTCGTTCCTCTAAAGGAATTTTAGTATGTCTGCGCAAGTATGCATTACAAATATTGGCAGATACTGGTCTAACTGCTGCCAAGCTGGCATTTTGTCCGATGAATCTTGCAAAGAAATTAGCTCTGGATGATTCAGCCCTTCTTCAAGAACCAGACGCTTATCGTCGTCTTATTGGAAGACTGGTTTATCTGACAATATCACGTCCCGACATAGCCTTTGCAGTGCATCTCTTGAGTCAATTCCTCAACACTCCTCAGGAAGGTCATTGGCACGCTGCTCTTCGGGTGGTTCGGTATATCAAACAGGCCCCTGCCCTCGGTCTGCTTTACTCAATCACCTCCCTTGAGTCATTGATTGCTTATTCTGACTATGATTGGGGAGCCTGTCCTACCACACGTCACAGTGTCACAGGTTATTATCTCTATTTTGGGACTGGTCTGGTCTCATGAAAGAGCAAGAAACAGACTACAGTCTCGCGCTCATCCACCAAAGCAGAGTACCGATCTATGGCTCAAACAACCTGTGAGATTGTTTGGTGCTTACGCATTCTACAAACCTTAACAGTCACTGGTCTCACTGTGGTTCCCTTGTTCTGCGATAATTCCACTGCAATTGCCATTGCCATTGCCAACAACCTAGTCTTTCACGAGTGAACCAAACATATAGAAATTGACTGTCACATCGATCGTGATCGTCTCAAAGAAGGAATCATCCACACTGATTTTATATCCACCATTGAACAACCTGTTGATATCTTTACCAAGTCTCTTGGTCCCTCTCTGATTAATGCTCTTCTCTCCAAGTCAAGCTTGTTCAATTTATTCCCAGCTTAACTTGAGGGGGGTGTTAACCATACAAGGATCAACAGGTCCATCGAAGAAAGGAAGAGAAGAGAATTGTTGTTGCTAGAACGGTGTCGTTTCATCCAAAGCTGAGAGGGAAAGGGGAGCGTCAGCGACGACGTCATTTCCTTCGTTTGGTTGTTAGTTGTAGCTAACTTTCCCTCCTCTCTGGCTTCAGCTATCTCCTTCTTCTTCCTGTATATATATCTCAAACTTTGTATTGTCTCTTGAGAAAATTCGATACAAGTTTGAGTTTATTTACCAGTCACAAGCTTCACCTTCTTTCATCTTCCCTCGCCCCCAGAAAGAAAACTAACTCTTCTGCTTATGTTCATAGCTCAGCTTGTTCAGAAAGGCGCATGCTGGGGCGTGAGACAACACCCATCAACTAGTAAAACATGGCTTCCTACCCGGAATCTGACGGATGACGGGTGAGATTTTTTGTCACTTGGTCATCCGGAATCTAGCGGAAGATTCGCATTTAGGTTATTTTTAAATTTTCCCGGAGTGGAATTTCATGTTTAATTTTTTTAGGAACGTTTAATACAAGTGATTTTTTAGTACCACCTGTTTATAGACCACATCTAAATTGAAATATCATATAAAAATTTGAAAAATTAAGTTAATCTTCGGTCCATTAATGCATGAAACCTAATAATTTGATTTTCAAAATTTTGCGTGATACATCCTGAATGTGTCCACCAACACATGGTATACATGATATATCTAAGAATTAATCTATTTGGTAGTAGTTCAGATATTAAATAAAATTTTATATTTTTCTACAAAAGATTATGAAATTTGATTTTTAAAAAAATATTAATATAATTACATATATTGATTTTAAGAATTAAAAATAAAAATTAATGAGTTTGCATAGTAGAGATAAATTTTACAAGTGTCAGTTAAAAGAAAGAGTGAGCGAGACATGTGACTGTAAGAGAGTAGCTCGTGAGTTTAGGTAGAGAGGCATATGGCTACTTCCAGTTGACTGTCACATTGAACATCAAACTACCCTAATGCTTATGGGACACGTGGTGAGCTGTTACTCGCTGAGTGAGTGGTTTTTAGTTCTCACACCATTATATGATTCTCATTTGAACATTTTTATATAAAATGTGAGACGGCTCAAATAAGAACTCTATGGGGTGTGAGAACTAAGAACCAAATACTAGTCAATTACAACTCTCCTAATGTCCCACACTTTAAGTGCATGTTTGGCAGGATGAATTGTATTATTTATACTTGGAAAGTTGTCTGGTAGAAAATTAAAAATTGAAATTATTAATACGAATCAGCCAAAAGGAATGAAAAAGTGAGAAAGAGTTGTACTATTAATACCTATGTGAGAGATGGACTAAATAATACATGCATTATTAATACATAGATAAATAATGCATCCTATCAAACGTGCACTAAGGGTAGTTCAGAGCTAATATCGTAACAATCCAAATTGGCACATGTCTCACTACTTAAACTACCGAGCCACTCAAATACTGTCACGTGCCCCATGACTATTTCTTTCACCTACCACTTACACGTTCTCTCTCATTATTCAAACATACTAAAATTTTTTAATTATTAAAATTAATTTATGTAATTATATTGATATTTTTTTTAAAATCAAAATTTATAATTAGGTGTACGTATAAAAGTGTAAAGTTTAATTTGATAACCATTTTGGATATTTTTTTTAAAAAAAAAAGTTCAATAGTCTGAATTTCGTTATGAAATATACTAAAATTCAGAATAAATTTTGTACGAAGATCTGAAGTTCAAAGTTTACTCTCAATCCGTAACATGAGAACTTTGAACTGAAGACTAAAGTTGAGGATGAACTTTAGCACATTGGAATGAACTTTGAACTGAAACCTAAGATTAAGATGAACTTTAGTTCAAAGTAAATTCTAAAATTTGTACTAAGTTCATACTATCGTGCTCTTTGTTAACTTTACCAAAGTTCATTATGAACTTTGAACTGATAAACTTTAGTAAAGTTTAAGAAGAATTTTAGCACATTGGAATGAATAATATTTTGGAAAAATGATAAATTTACTAAATTTTAAATTTATTACACTGATAACTATGTTTTTTGGAAAGCACAATTATCATGTAGTATTTAATTATCCCTAAAAATGAAATTGACATCCGATTTCATGTGTCTGTTTAAATTTAACCAAAGTACGATATCAATGCTCATGTTTCACTTTTTCAAATAGAATTAAATTCATGATCAAACATTGTTAGATTAATATCATATCAAATGTTAGATATAGTACATTTTTTATAATGAGAATGGTGTTTACTGTTCAAAGTTAATTTTAAAATATTTTGTACCAAAGTTAATTCAAAGTTTATTATTCAAAGTTAAGGTTAGATGAACTACAGTTCAAAGTTAATTCTAAAATTTGTACTAAGTTCATACTATCGTGCTCTTTGTTAACTTTATCAAAGTTCATTAAGAACTTTGAACTGATAAACTTTAGTGAAGTTTAAGAAGAATTTTAGCACGTTGGAATGAACAATATTTTAGAAAAATGATAAATTTACTAAAGTTTAAATTTATTACACTCATAACTATTTTTTTGGAAAGCACAATTATCATGAAGTATTTAATTATCCCTAAAAATGAAATTGATATCCGATTTCACGCGTCTGTTTAAATTTAACCAATGTACGATATTAATGCCAATGTTTCACTTTTTCCAATATAATGAAATTCGTGATCAAACATTGTTAGATTAATATCATATCAAATGTTTAATCTGTTCATCTATGATTATATATCATGATGTTGACATATTAATTGGGTTGATCATGTCCACCACGTGGACTATGTACCAATGTATGAGGAATTGTCACATGACAGTTTTACTTGACTAGCCATGTGACATGTTAAAAAATTAATTTTTGTACAACCAATTATTAAATATTAGCGTCATTTTTTTTTTAAAGTAATACGTGATCAACCCAATAATGATTCCATGATGTAGTACCTCCAATGAAGTCATGGTGTATATAGATAAACAACATGTTACGGTATTGTAATGCTAAAATCGCATTGGACATTTATGTGAATTCATGTAGTATAGATATAGATCGCCTAATATATGTATCATCCAAATATGGCTTTTCCTGTTGCATCATCCAAAAGTTTTTTTATATTACATTTTGCCGTATCTCTCAATCTTTTGACATTGTGCAAGGTAAAGGTATGGCTAGACTAACGTCATTTCTTCGCATATACAGCTTTTATGCCTTGCTAATGTTCGTCTTAGTAGCAACAAAAACCAATGCCTTCACCATCAGTCTCATCCATAGATACTCTCCAGAGTCCCCTTTCCATGAACCTAACCTCACTTACCCACAAATGATCACAAGGTTGAATTCCCAAGCCAGAAGCAGGCGTGCCGGTATGGCTTTGGCTGACCGGGAAGGCTTTGATAATGATCTACTAAAGCCGGACACAATTCGTCCGGTGTTGGAACCTGAACTTTCTCACTTGGCTTTTCTGGTAAAGGTGAGCTTGGGCACATTTTCTCATGGGTCACCATCTCACAAATCCTATTATCTAGATTTTGATACCGGAAGTGATCTCACATGGATGCAATGCGAAGACTGTAAGAAGAGGCGACATGGCTGCTTTCCTCAGATTGAACCACCTTTCCCCAACTCAAAGTCCACCTCTTACTCACCATTGCCCTGTGAGCAACATGCTCTATGTTATCCTGGCCAATGTGTAGGAGACTTTTGTTCCTATCGTTTAGTGTACGCTGATGCTTCTCACAGCCATGGCATTCTCGCCTTGGAAACTCTCACATTTGATTCTTCAAGTACCCATGGAAAGGAGACCGTTAGGATGGTATTTGGTTGTGGTTTCGACAATGTGAAAAGTTATGATGTTGAGCCAGACAGTAAGTTGGCAGGGATTTTGGGGATGGGTTGGGGCTCCAGGTCTCTCGTCAACCAGTTAAGTCAGCAGACTCACGGCAGATTCTCCTACTGTCTACCGCCAATCAGAGAAGCTGCTCAGGGGTCACCAGTTCGTCTCCACTTCGGTTCTGACATCCATGCGCCTTCGAATCTACACACCACTCCATTGCTTAAATACCCAGATGACATGTCTTACTTTGCCACCTTGCTAGACATGAGTATCAGCAGTCACAAACTCAACATCCCATCTCATTTCTTCGCCAAGGGAGGGCCAGACGCCGGTGGGTGCATCTTTGACTCTGGAGCAGCCCTCACAAGGGTCTCAAGACCAGCTTATCAGATTTTTAAGCAAGCATTGATGCAACATTTATCTGAAGCTGATAGCCGTTTAAAGAAGATGGGGCGGATGTATGGATATGATCTGTGCTACCGGAGGTCTCCACCTTTCAAGGGCTTTACCCATCTGCCATCCATTACTTTCCATTTCCAGGGAGGTGCCAATTTTGTTGTTCAACCTCAGCAAGCCTTTTTTGTGGAGACCAAGGGTGCTCACTCTGAGTATGTTTGCTTGGCTATGATTCCATCTGACGAGGAGAGAATGTCTTGCATAGGAGTTCAAACGCAAGCTAATCACATTTTAGTATTTGACCTGCAAGCCAAGCAGTTGCATTTCGGTCCTCAAGATTGTTCTCCAAGTCCTTAAATGTGTAATAACTCCCAAGAAGTTTCGGAGCTACAAATGAATAAAAGTGTTAATCAAATAAATCCTCAGTGAAATGTGTTTTCTTAGAAATCATGGCTTCTAATAATGACCTTACAAGCTATAGAGGTGGAAGCTTTCCCAGTCACTGTCTCTGCTGGGTCACTGAGGAATTATAGGGCTTCATATGATGTGCTGGCGATGGATAACCTCCTGACATCAGGTAGCTGTCGCTGTCTTGAAAAGCCGAAACCTTCCTTTTCATTTGTTGAATGGGAAGTGAGGACCGGTTGGACTTTACTACTTGATTCATTAATGAATACTCCCCTGAGTAACCTTTCCGATCAGGATGCTGTCGTCCTCTCCATCACATTTCTCCGCTTTACTAATGACTTGTTGGATTTAATTCCAATCAGTAAAGTCATATGATGGCTAAGAAACTCATCTTCAAAGAGAAGTCATTAGTAAAGCAGGGAAATGCAACTCACTTATGAAACATATTATTAAATCTGATGAATATAACAAATCATCTGATGATCGGTTCATCTGATGAACATATTATCCAATGAACACAGGAGCTAATTTGATGAATATGTCATCAAATCTGATGAATATGTGATGAAGTTAACAGTTCACCGGATGAACATGATAGAATAAATTTCAATAAAAGAAAATGAAGTTCATTTGATGACGTATTAACTTATCTCATGAACATAAAAGTTCATCTGATGAACATATCATTCAATAAATATAGCAGCTCATTTAATGAGCATATTATCAAATCTGATGAACATAGCAACTCATCTAATGAACATGATAAAATAAATATCAACAAAAGAAAAGAAAGCTTAGTTAATGAACATCATCACCAAATGTGATTAACATACTGACTCATCAGATGAACATATTATCAATTCTGATGAAAATATTATCCAATAAATATAGCAGCTCACTTGATAAACTTATCAACTTCTCTGATGAACATATTACAAATTTGATGATAATTATATGAAAAATGCAACTCATATGATGAATATTTTATTAAATCTAATGAACATAACATCTCATCTGCTGAACAAGATAATATATTTTTCAATTTTTTTTATCTTTTCTTATTGTTTGGATTTTTTGGATTTATTTATTTATACTGTTCATTTGAGGGAGGATGAGGTGTTTAATTGAAATAACACAAAACGAGGTCATTTTTGAACGAAAGCACCCAAAAAATTGCAGTGCAACTCTATATGTTCATTCTTAACTATTTATGTGCAAAAATTCATTAATGTCTCTAATATGACATTATGAACTTTTATTTTTTACGAAAATTTTGGTCTTGAAGTAACCAAATTTTAAATAATTGTGAGTCCATTATTAATTTAAAACGGACAGAAACTAACAGCTTCTGGCCACCAGGGAGCCATCTTTCCCAGTCACTAAGGGCTAGTTGAGTTTGATGCTCTTTGATTGAAAATACTAATCATCAAAGAGTAGATGCCTCTACTCGTTCTATGCTCCTTTGGATCATGAAAATAAATTTCCAGTCACGATGGGTTTGATGCTCTCTTGACTAATAACATAGCTAATCAGGAGTTGACAATTGTTGTGTTGAGCGGTTAAAGTAATACGTGTTATTTAACAATCGATTATTAGAAATATTTGATTTTTCAACATGTCACGTGATTGAAAAAAATGACACGTGACAATTCTTCAATAATTGATACATTATCACGTGGTGGACATAGTGTTGGAATCTGCCCATTAAACCAGTTAATTGACTCGTATTGACTGTGGTTTTGGTTATCTCGAGAACCAGCTATTCTTAATTAGGGATCATAATGCCTTACTAGGGGCCGCTTATGATCAATGAGCTTTGCCCATGTCTATTTAAGAATAAACCTATAGGGTCGCACACAATCGAGTGACGGATATTGAGTTGAGTAATAAACCGAATAAGATTCGGTCCGGATATGATTCGGTTCAACCCGCGCCTGATTCAGATGAACCAAATGGGTTAAACCCATGAGTATGACCCATGGATACTACCCAACCCAGCTGATGGGTTTGGCCCACGGGCTGAAACCCAGTAGCTCATCTCTCTATAAATAGAAGTCTAGGGCTTCCGATTATTGGTGAGGAGAAGCGACGTCAGTTCTTCAATGCGATTGAAGACATGGGCGCGAGGAGGGTCATTCAGGAGCTAGTACTCCAGAGGGCGTTGTATCCACCACCCGTGTGTGGATACCGGTAGAGACGCGGCACATGACGCATTCGTATTGAGGTAACCCTAATCCCACTCCTTTTGGGTGTTTCGATCCGGATCCAGACTTGTGTCTGGTAATTCGGATTGAAACTGATTATAGTATCACTAGGTATTTCGGATTCGGGCTTATGCCGCGTGGTTCGGAAAATCCTTTCTATATTTGTGTACGCGATCCCCAACAGTGGTATCAGAGCACCTTTACGAAATTGGTTCGTAGATTATAAGGATTCGTATTTTTATGGAATTATTTTGAATTTTTCCGAAAATTTTCGGATCATATTTTTCGTTGAAGTTAAATAACGGAAACCCAGATCTGCACAGAAAAATAAGATTTTTCTGAAAACAAACAATGAAATTTTGACATTTGAAATTTTCTGGATTTACTGAAATTTTTTCAGAAATTTCCAGAACAACTTTTTCGTTGATTTTGAAGAAACTGAACAAAATATGTTGAAACTGTACTGGAAAATACTCCCTCTGTCCTCTTTTACATATCACTTAACCGAATTTTTTTGTCCATTTTTACTTGTCTCTTAATAATTTTCAATGCTTATTTAATATCAACAACTACCTTAAAACGTCAAACATTAATAACTTCTTTATCATAATCAATAAAAAAATCATTCATCACCAATAATAATCTATCAATTTTACTTTTTACACGAATTTTTTTAAAAAAACACCAACCACCCACTCATTAAATTTGTTCAACCGCTAGCATTAACTTCACCTTAATCTACTCAAATTAACCTTAAACGACATGTATTAGAGGACGGAGGGAGTACTGATTTTCTGGGTTTCAAAGAGTCGAACCGGGGCATGTGGATGTCCAGGTTCATTGAACTGCCCTTTCCCCTTCCACTGAGTTAATTTGGTTGATTAATTAATTTCGTTAATTGATGATTGAATGTGGACAAAGAGTTGTCTGAATTCATAAATTTTGATTGATTCTGTAAGTTGATTAATTTGTGAAATTAAACGATAGCTGGATTAAGGGATCAATTAACTAAATTTAAGAAATTAAATCGAATGATTAGATATGTCAATTAATTTGTGAAATGAAACGGCAGGTGAATTAATGGAATTCACACTGCCGAACCAATTAACTCACTATGCCGATAATGAGTTGTCATTTTATGGAATTGAATAATTAATCTCCTTTTCTCTTTCCCTTAACCTGTAATTACGCCACCACCTTCCCAAAATCTCCACACATCTCCACAACACCAGCATCATCTCTCAGTCTTCCCATGACGATTCGAATGGCGAATCGGACACAACACCACCTGTGGCGGTGGTGAAACAGCGAATGGATCTGGAGGGCTGAGGTTGCGAATGGAGTTTGCTTTGTGGTTTTGGATCGGAATTTTGCACACATGGCTCTTGGAACGGAATTCGATTCGCATCGAGTTGGTAACCAAGGTCAGGGTTCGACGGCGGATGTCCCAGCATCGGCGAATGGTTTTCTTTAAAACCCTGATTTGCTGATGTTGAGACTGTGCATGTTGATTGGACTCAGTTGCTGTTTCCGATTTGATCGGAGGTAGATCTGAGAAGTAGGAATCGGGTTCGTGTACTGTTGCTGCTCTCGATGGGAGGACGGAACGGCCGAACTCAGCTTCCGAAAGAACAACAAAACTCCAGGCTTGGGCTGCAAGGCCTGGCGGACGGGCAGGAACTCAGCCCGGGACGTGGAGGATCATATTGGGGCGGCGCTGATGGGACCATCGGCGGGCCAAGGCGGTGGAATGTCGTCATTTTCTGGATTTTTCCAGAAATCCGATGCAATTTGGGAGATATAGCTGGTTCGGTTCGGTTCGGTTCAAGAATGAACCGGGTTGAGTTGAATTTGGTTCTGTTCACATTGTTGAACTGATTTACTCAAGAGTTCAATTAGATAAACAAAATCAGTTTCTGTTCAAATAATACCCGTTGAATTATTGGTTCAAAAGTTGAATCAATAAATTATTTGGTCTGATTTAAGGTTCAATTTTAAAATTCAGATTTGGTTTAATTTATGATTTAATGGTTAAATCAGTAAATTAACTTGATTTAACATGGTTCAACTGTTGAACCTGGAAATCAATTTGATTTATTTTGATTTAAGAACTCGTGTTTTAATTTATTGGTTCAATTGTTGAATCATTTAATTAAACTAAATTCAATGGTTGAATAATTCAATTGAATATCGAATTGGATTAATTATTCAAGTGTTGAATTGATTAAGTCCAATTAGGATAATTCGATTAAAGGAGTTTACTTAAATCAAATTGATTTAAAGTTTGATTTAATTATGACCTAATTTTGATTCAATTGTTGAATCAATAATTAAATCACATTCAATTGTTGAATATTTAACTGAATGGTTTGAATGGATGAATATTCAATTGTTAAATTAGTCAAATTCATTCATTTA
>NQLW01000053.1:4089883-4107739 GCA_002312845.1 Kalanchoe fedtschenkoi | reverse complement strand
GCTTTGCCCATGTCTAATTAAGAATAAACCTATAGGGTCGCACACAATCGAGTGGCGGATATTGAGTTGAGTAATAAACCGAATAAGATTCGGTCCGGATATGATTCGGTTCAACCCGCGCCTGATTCGGATGAACCAAATGGGTTAAACCCATGAGTATGACCCATGGATACAACCCAACCCATCTGATGAGTTTGGCCCACAGGCTGAAGCCCGGTAACTCATCTATCTATAAATAGAAGCCTAGGGCTTCTGATTATTGGTGAGGAGAATGCGATTGAAGACAGGGGCGCGAGGAGGGTCATTCAGGAGCTAGTACTCCAGAGGGCGCTGTATCCACCACCCGTGTGTGGATACCGGTAGAGACGCGGCACATGACGCGTTCGTATTGAGGTAACCCTAATCCCCCTCCTTTTGGGTGTTTCGATCCGGATTCAGACTTGTGTCTGGTAATTCGGATTGAAACTGATTATAGTAATCACTGGGTATTTCGGATCCGGGCTTATGCCGCGTGGTTCGGAAAATCCTTTCTACATTTGTGTACGCGATCCCCAACACATAGTTCACTTAAAAATGACGGTTCTCAATCACTAATACGTGTGTGAACATGTCTATTTATTATAAGCTCCATACGTATACTTCTTTATTTAGTTACACATTAAACTAAACTACTCCCTCTGTCCTCTAATACATGTCGTTTTAGAATTTTTGAGTAGATTAAGGTGGAATTAATGTTTTGAACAAATTTAATGAGTGCGTTGTTGGTGTTTTTTTATAAAAATTCGTGCAAAAGTAAAATTGATAGATTATTAATAGTTATGAATGATTTTTGTATTGATTATGATAAAGAAGTGATTAATGTTTGACATTTGAAGGTAGTTGTTGATATTAAATACACATTGAAAATTATTAAGTGATAAATAAAATGAACAAAAAATTTTGATTAAATGACATGTAAAAGAGGACAGGGAAAGTAATTATTAACATTGAGGCGACTTGTTTCTCTCATTCTAAACAAATAATAATAATAATTTAAGGGTAAACTACAAAAACATACCACGAACTACCGTCCATTTTCAAATTAAGTACCGAACTTTTAATTTCTTCAATTTCAGTACCGAACTTTTTAATTTTTCAATTTCAGTACTATACACTAAATAAAATGAGAAATTAACATGAAATATGAGAATTAGTTTGTAAGTCTAACTCTTTAGCTAGAATTTAAAACTTGCTTAAACATATCGGACCCAACATATGTTTTTTTATATAAATTTTCTCATTTTATTTAGTGTATAGTACTGAAATTGAAGAATTAAAAAGTTCGGTACTGAAATTGAAGAAATTAAAAGTTCGGTACTTAATTTGAAAATGAACGATATTTCGGAGTATGTTTTTGTAGTTTACCCATAATGGACCGTCCCCCTAACTGCTACTACGATAAGGATAACCACATTATGGAGTTAAGTAGTGAGGCATGAGGATGTCATATTAATATGTTTTTTGTTTTCAGCCTCGACCGAAAATGACATGCTTGAAAACAAAGGCGGAGAGATTCGGTGACAATGGGTCTGTCGCCCTCCCAATCCAAATCAAAATATTTTTATATATATTAAAAAAGAAAAATATGTAATTTCATATTCTTAATTTATTTCATATTTTAATTTCGCACTCCAAATCAAACTCAATTTTTATAATTCAAATTCAACCAATAACATCTTAATATAGTCAGCACTTAATTCATCACAATAAATGAAAATATGTAAAAAATAAGAGAAGAAAAATCTAATGCCTGCGGGTTACACTCAAAAGTTTAAACCCCAATACCCAAAGAGATAACTTGACTTTCCTAGCTCTATGTCATGTGCTCATTACCATTAAGAGATCCATAACTGCAGCGCGAACTACGCAAAATTTCATTTAGAGTGACGAATTAAAATTTCTAAAACCGCCGCGGTATGAAAACACGGACTAATCAATTGGAAAAGGAAAGAGTGTTGAAACTTCGGCGGCAAACTTAGTTTAGTGTGATGCACTTGTTGAAATGATACAAAAAAGTATAAGTGAAAGTGTGAGCAAATGAAATTGCGCATCAAAGATAAACAAGCTGGGGAAACCAATAAAAGCTAGAACACAAGAGTAGCGAAAGACTGAAAAAGAACAAGTGCACCACTTGGCTATTCTTTACTATTACATTTAACTGGTGACCGTGTGCTTCCCCTCCGTCCTCCACCTTCTGAGTCTGTGCAGGTGCAGGTGCAGGTGCAGGTGCAGGTGCAGGAGTGATGGTAGGGTTCGCAGATGAGGAGTATGACTCGGCATGTTTTTCTGAGTAGACATGAAGTTCTTCCATGATGTTAAGGAGGTTGTCCTCCGACCCATCACAGAAAGAAGTCGTGTTAGACATGTAGTATGGCTTGATGTCACGGAGCATCGAATATCTGTCTGGATTCAGCTGAAAGCTTCCATTAGACGCGGTGCTGCTAATGGAATTCGCACGGAATAACCCCGATAAGCGGCTCCAGCGCCGTGAGAATCTCTCTTTCTTCACCATCATATAATTCCTACCACTTTTAGACATCATGGTGATAGAAGGGGTTGTTGACTAGCAGCTTGAAGATTAACACTCCTTCCTCTCCCAGTAGTATAGTGGGCCGAGTAGTACTATTCCTCCCTCTACTCTCAAGTGATCGGCACACTAAAGAGAAAAACCAGTAGTCAACTGAGAGCTGCAACTTGCTAGAGAGGAATAATGGAGTTTTGCTTAAAGATGTTTGAGTGAGTTGTATTTTATGTGTTGGTTTCTTTTGTGCCGGAAGCATTTGTATTAGAAAATTGTGTCCGAGTCAAAAGTATGCATGAAAGAGTGATTCTTGGGTGGACACGTGGGGAGTCGCCACGTGACGCTTTGAAAAATTAAAATTACACTTGACGATTTATCATTGATTTGAAATTTTTTTTGACTTAACGAATCCTCATTGGTGATGTTCACCGCCGTGATGAACATGGGTCACCCAAGAATTTTTCATGCATGAAAACTGTGTCTTGTAAAAAAAAAGTAAGGTTAGGTGCACCGTTTTGTTTATGTATATTAATTTATACGATATAGCATCACGGGATGACATTGCTCATCAGTTTCCAGGAAGCTTCATTATAAGTGAAAATGTGCTCAATTTCTGGCTGGCTGGCCTACTATTCATTTGCACGCGCAGAGGTGAAAATGTATAACAAGTGAGCTCCACACTTTTATATACGAAAACGTCCATTTTGATCGATCTTCGTGCTTTAAAATAATAGAGAAAATTACAGAAAGAGAGTATGAACTATCAAATTTTTATAAATTACGGGTGTAACTATCATTTTTTGCAATTTACAGGTTTTTCAATTTTGAGACTGTTTTGTAAATAAATATTTTTCAATCAAGTCCAGATCTAATATAAACTAATTACAAACTCACCCTCAACAAAACTAACTTAACCACTCATTCATTAAATTTGTTCAACCGTTAGCATTAACTTCATCTTAATCTACATTTGCTTACATTAACATGGGTAATTTAGGTTAGGTTAATTTTGTTGAGGGTGAGTTTGTAATTAGTTTAAATTAGATCCGGACTTGATTGAAAAATATTTACTTACAAAACAACCCTAAAACTGAAATACCTATAAATTGCAAAAAATGATAGTTACGCCCGTAATTTGTAAAAATATGATAGTTCATACCCTTTCTATAGTTTTCTCAAAATAATATTCAGCCAGCTAGATCGATGACCCCATTCGTCACTATGAATGTGGAAAGACAATTTCTAAAAAAAATAAAGATAAATTATTGGACACTGTTTATATGATTGATCAGTGGTTGGACACTGCCAAAATGCTCCGTCTAATTATTTAATTACGATAAATGGAGATGTGGCTGGGGCAGTGGGGAAGTGATGGAAGGCTGGTCGAGATCTTGCCATGCTGAAACCACTGCCTCTGCATTTTATCATCAGAGACCAATGCTTCTGATTGCCAAAACCTGCATCAGCAGCACTTTATCTAGTACTAGTAGAATTGAGTTAATATGAGAGTGCAGATTTCAGAAATCCAATAAGTGTCATAACATTTATCTCTAACTACAAATTGTATGTAGCTCTAGTTAAATTACATGGAGTCCCTAAACAAGACTGACCGTGAAGGAGCCAAAATCTCAAACTTCATCAGACTCTGATGCAACTTCATCAAGAGGCATCACTCTCCAGCTTCGCTGCTGGAGTCGTGGCTGAGGCTGGTTCTTGTACTTTTGTACCTGATACTGTACCTCTGTCAGCAATCAGTATTACATAATTAAGTAAAATCTAAAATGTACGAATGAAAAGACGAGTTAAGCATTCCAACTTTGAGATTGATTTTCTGGTGGGACTAGCTCATCTGAAGTGGCTTGTCCCTGTTGCTGGGCCGCCACTGCTGCCGCAGCTTTTAGCTGCTCTTCTTTCACCTTCAAGTATTCCTCGGTGGAGTAGGCTTGGTTTGTGGACAGAGCCCCATCTGCTTGTTGACATTCATACTAATTAAATGTGGTGTTACCACAATGTGAACCTCGCACACTGTTATCATTTATCCACAAGTACAATTTGTATAACTTACTAGAATCAATCGGTGTTTGTAGAGTATCAGTGCTTGAAGCAGGTGAAGGGGACGTGGTAGTAGGTGTTCGTGTGGTGGAGCTGGAAGTATAAATATTTTGTGCTGGATTTGCAATGTCATCAAGACCAATTTCCCGCTCAAGGGTGCTCTTAAATTCCCTTGACACATCCTGTATAAACTTATGACCACATAAGGATAGAAAAAGTGGCTTGGGTGTGACTTTGCTCTCAACATAAGAAACCGTATGTGCAAAAGCTGGTATCATGACTACTTGCCTGCAGTTCCCTGATAGTAGGTTGAAATGCACGCAAGGTTTTCCCCAGGGTGCGAGCAACCTGCATTGACAACGAGTAATTTACCCTTTAATCCTCAAATGCAAAACATATACACGGTACAAACTCTATTTTGTATTCCTTAATACATAGGATTGGAGAAGCTCCCGCAAGACTTCTGGGAGAGGAGCCCTAAAATGTTCAAAATGAGACCCAGCCCGATTTATATATGATTTCGTTTCATAGAACATGCCTCAAGCTTGTTCTCATGTAGCAAGGCTATTTGTAAGTTCTACTCATTATCTCTCTGATCCAAAATACTTCAAGTGTCGGGCAATCAGGTATGCTTCACTGAGAGTCGAACTAAAATGATTGATAACGCGAATTGTTTACTAATGTCAAGTGTCAACTGTGCACTAATCCCTTTCTTTAACTTCTTCAAGGAAGTACGGACCAAAATTCTTTAATCTCCAGTTAGTAACCAAAAGATGGCTCAAGTCAACATTTACAAATTACTATATCACATCTTTATCAGTGCACGTGTATCACCAAGATCAAAATGCACATATATTCTCAGGTGAACGCCATCTAATAAGTCAAGCAAGCAAGCACCAGGCTGCCTCAGCATTAAGTTAAACTGCCAACACTCCCATTAACAGCCAAGAGTTATAACAATCCCACTCCTAAAGAGGCCAATAACACCCTAAACGAGCAAGGGCAACTATACGTATCAAGAATAAGGAATCCCACCGCAGTCAAAAGGCTCAGCTAACCTCAGCAAGACCTTTGGGACCAAATACTAACAATGCCACAACACCAATGACCAGAGCCTCAGGCGCCCCAACCCCAAACAAGGAGGCATGCACAACTTTGTGTCCGCACTTTCTTCTCCTCTTGTCTGCAACACCAAAATCACCCAATAACAACTGCCGAATTATAATAAGCATCATCAATTAACACAACAAACTTGACAAGTAAACCCTATCTAAACACAAAATGAGAACTCAACCAAATCATTACTCCGCTGAACACCACAACCCATCTTTACAACATCTCGCACAAACCTGGGCATGCTTAAAAACACTACCTTTTCCGATTAACTGCCGGGACACAGTTAGGCTTGCATATCTTAACCCGTTCCATGAAGAACCCAGTTGAGATATCGAGATGAAGAAACCAATGGATGAAATCTGGGGATGTCGAGTAGGATAGGGCAAATGGGTTTTGGATTTTGACGCTGTGGAAGATGATGAAGAGGAGGAGGAGGATAGATGGGTAGGTATTGAAATGGCTAAAGAAGCTGCCATGTTCACCATCCTAGGTCGAGTATGATAATGATGTTGTGTGTTCCTGGCTGTGATTGAATATTGAGCGGGTTAGACCCCAACGACATTTCTCCTTCTCGCCGGCCTGTCCCAAAATTTATTATGTTAAATTATTCAGTAATTAATTTCTTTTTGTAAACATCACTTTTTTCTGAAAAATGATTAACGATTTGAAGACGATAAAAAGGACCGACGAAAATAACAGGAAATATATGGCCGTGATACTAATTCATATTTTGTGGGTGTTATGTAATTATGAAGAATTGTTTTGGATTATATATTATTTATTTTATAAAATTATGATATTTTAAAAATAATGATTGCCAATCAGTTATTTGAGAATTATATATTATGAGTACAGGTATCTGTCGACCCAACGGTTCGGTTCGAAAAAAATTAAAAATCGAACCAAATTATTAGTCATCCTTTTTAAAATATGAAAATGTAACCAAACCACTAACATTTTAAACCCAACTGAAACGACCCGTTTCAAACCGAATGATTTTTTAAAATTTAAAATCGAACCGAACCACTAATATTTCGAACCAAATCGAACCGACCGATTTAAAACTGAATCGAACCGTCCGGAATCGTCGTACGAACAGACGGACGGACTCTCTTCTTTTATAGTATTAGATTTTGAGTTTTAGGATTCTTATGTAATTTTTAGATTTTTTATTAAAAGAGGGATGAGATGGCCATGAGGTTGATCGAGCTGTATTCGATACACAGTAGAATATCAGAGTTTTATATATATATTTTTTGGTATGAGATTTTGGTGTAGGTAATTTTTTTTTGTTGACGTTCGACAATAATGAGAAGGTATGATCCTCTTACTTATTTATTATGCCAAATCATAAAGATTACTCTCTCTGTCCTCTAATACATGTCGTTTAAAGTAAATTTGAGTAGATTAAGGTGAAGTAAATGCTAGAGGTTGAATTAATTTAATGAGTAGGTGGTTGATGTTTTTTTAAAAAAATTCGTGCAAAAAGTAAAATTAGTAGATTATTATTGGTGATGAATGATTTTGTTATTGATTATGATAAAGAAGTGACTAATGTTTGATGTTTTAAGGTAGTTGTTGATATTAAAGACGCATTGAAAATTGTTAAGTGACAAGTAAAAATGGACAAAAAAATTCAGTTAAGTGACATGTAAAAGAGGACAGAGAGAATATGTTTTATAAGATTTAGAAGCTCTCTAATCCCACTAATTACCTACTCTTATTCGTATGATTAATTTTACGATTAATTTCACATATAATTACGAGCTTAGGTTCAGGCGTCTCCCCTTTTTAATCAAATCTAACATATTTTTGATATTTATACCCCCAATTCAATCAAAATCATCGTACTGTAGTCTCAATAGTTAATACTCCAACCAAACCAAGAACTATGTATCTGAAAAAATGAAAAGGATAAATAAGGGATCAACAAATATGATAAAGAGTGTAAATTTTTATATATATTTCATGAATTTGACGAATATACCATGTCAGAGTATATGAATTACATATCTAAATTACTAAATTGATGTGATTCAGGATAATTTTTATGAGTTTAAGGGATTATGAGTTTTACAATTTTTAGGATTTTAAGGTTTTAAAATTTTTGAGGTTCAAATTTTCATATTTATAGTGTTTGTAGGACATTTCAAAACCCGTAAACTATAAATTCTAAAACCCTACAATACAATAAAATAAAATCCACAAAAATCAAAAAATCCTTAGAAACCCTAAATTACTAAAAACCATAAACCTAAACACCTAAACATCATTCAAAACAATATCGTTTTGGCCGCTCGACATAAATATACGCTGACAATATATATCCATTTTTCTCATGCTTATTTTAATTTGTTTACCAAACGTTTCGAGATGTTTGAATGCATTTTGAACTCAAATACATCAAATGTTAAATTTTATAACATAAGTTTTGTACACCCAAATATAAAGGTATGGTTCTGTTAGGGGAGACTGTCGGTCACTTAACAGTACGAATTTGTTTTTAGTTAGCTGAACAAAATTAAATGAATTATAAAAGTTCTGATCAATAAAATAATCAAATTAGACGGTTAACTCATAAATTGGTTGATTTGGTTATCAGTTGACTATTCAATTGACCGAATTAATCAAACAATTTAAATTTATTTAATAAATTCAATATATTATATAAAAAATTAAATTTTTATTAAATAAATTTATTTTTTTATTAATTCGGGTAACCGAATTAACCAAACCCATAAATTTATCTTTCGTTAGCCAAACTGAATTAACTAATTTTTAGGTTTAGCAGAATTTATCGATTAACCCAACCAAATTATTTTATTTAAGACATATTGGTTCGGTGAATCGGTTCATTGAATAATGCTCTCCTTTAGATTCTGCCACTACCGTAGGAGTTGAAAAATATGCGCAATGAGGATGTCTTGTCTAATGGGGGAGTTCAAAATAAGATTATTCATATGAGGATTGTTCTTACTCCTCCTTTGAATGTTGCTCATGTTTATGAGTGTTGTGACCCCTCACGCAGGAGTCTCATCATAACTTCCATCCAGTGGCGGAATCAGGAATTTTAGTTTGGGGGTATAAATTTTTTTCCTTAAACGGACTGAGGTATAAAAATAAAAAAAATATAACATTATTTAAGTTTAATTGAGGGTACAAAAAATTTTTTAAGCTGAATGAGGGTACAAAAATAAGAAATATAATATTTTTAGACTTAATTGGGAGTACAA
Organism: Kalanchoe fedtschenkoi; assembly: GCA_002312845.1. Lineage (NCBI taxonomy): Eukaryota > Viridiplantae > Streptophyta > Magnoliopsida > Saxifragales > Crassulaceae > Kalanchoe > Kalanchoe fedtschenkoi. The sequence goes on along the minus strand of NQLW01000053.1, from coordinate 4,098,778 downwards.
AAATTAAAAATATATTATTTTTATATTAATATGACTGTTTGGTTGGGATCTGGATGTACAGTTGTCCCTACTGTCCACCCAGTGGTACCGCCCCTGCTTCCACCAGCTAGCTCTGCTGGGCTTGCATTGCTACTATCTTCGCTCTTGATGCGTCGGTCCGCGCTCTAACCATCCTTGACTAGGCTCTTGCTACGTTGATCTCCTCGGTTATGTGAGCCTTCCAGACTAGATTCTTAGCCATTGTGTGGGAACTTTGTTGCATGAACGATGAATAAAATGACCACTGAGACCCCCCGCCCATCTCTCAAAACTAGCTAGAAATCTTATTTGCACAAATCAGGCAACATGTAGACTCTAGGCAACTTCCGAAGACATCGTTACACACCCTCACTTCCTTCACAAAGCATGGCAGTGAAATGAATGAGGGATCTTCCAACTCTCTGACGGATAGAGCCCTTCGGCACTGTTTTTTGTAAAAAAAATAATAAGATTAAATAATAAATAATACAAAAATAATATACCCCGGTTTGTAAGATTTATAAATGATTTTGGCTTTAAAACTTCAAAAATAGCCTAAGAACACATGTTTATGTGCTTTAAATCCTAAGTTTGATCTAAAATCAATTATAATAATATTTGAACTAGGTTTTTGTGGTAATAAACCAAGTTTAGTTTCAAAACCTCAAAAATAGCATAACAACCATGTTAGTGTACTTTAAATCTAAAATTTGGCCAAAAATATACTCTAATAATATTAGAACTTGGTTTTATATACAATTTTAGCTTCAAAACCTCAAAAATATCCAAAGAAGCATGTTTGTGTACTTTAAACTCTCAGTTAGGTCTAAAATGAAATCTAATAACACTATTTGTTCAAAGTTTTGAATCAAGTTTGGCTTAAGAACCTCAAAAATAGCCTAAGAAGCATATTTCTATTCTTTGAATTCTATGTTTGGCCTAAAATCGACTCTAACAATATTAGAACCTTATTTTGAGGTTTATGAACAAATTTGGCTTTAAAAAAAATAGCCTGTGAAGTATGTTTATGTTCTTTAAATCCTAATTTTGGACTAAAATCTAACTCTAAAACATTAGAACTTGGCTTTTGAGGTTTCTTTATTACTTGGCTTCAAACCCTCAACAAATAGCCTAAAAGGCATGTGTATGTTCATTATATTCTAAGTTTGGGCTAAAATCAACTCTAACAATATCATAACATAGTTGTTTTTTATTTTGAACAAAGTTTGGCTTTAAAACCTCAAGAATTCTTATATGTCCCTCTTCAGTCTGCTTATTCCACATTGGACAGTCCCTCTTCATATGTTCCTGCTCCTTGCACTTATAGCAAAGAATCGTCTTCTTGCCCTTTGATTTTGATCTTGAATTCCGTTTTCCAGAACCATCCTTTTTAGACTTTCTCCCACGGTCCTAACTGCTCTTGACGTACAAACTGTCAACTTGTGAAGAATTCTCCCCTGCATTATGCTTTCGTTGGTGTTGGACCAACAAGACTGCAGTAATCTCTTCAACTTAGATAGTTTCTTTTTCGTACGTTAGAGTGGTCACCGTGTGTTTGTAAGAAGGAGGCAACAAACACAATAAGATCATTGTTGTGTCTTCATCCTCGATCTTCGCCTCAAGCTCCGTAAGATCCGTGATGATTTGATTGAAAACATTCATGTGCTGAGCCAAATCACTCCATTTCTGATCTTTAGCCCGTACAACATGTGCTTTAAATACAATTTATTTGAAAAGGATTTCGACATAAATTGGAACTCCAACTTCTTCCATATTTCTCCTAGAGACGACATACTCATCATGTGGTACATAACCTCATCCGCTAAACACAACCGTCTCGTTCCTGCAGCTCGCTGCTGCATATCTTCTCAATCTTCATCCTTCATCGATTCAGGCTCGCAAGTTTCAAAGCTTTCAGAATCCCTTGCTGCGCTAACAGATCCTTCAGCATTGTCTTCCATAATCTAAATTACTAGGACCATTGAACTTAACCACTTCGAATTTAGCATTCGACGTAGTCATCTCAATTTTGCTTTGATACCACTTGCTGATAATTCTGACTAACTAACAAGAGATAAAATAATAAAAAACACACAAGATTTAATGAAGTTATGTAGTGTGTCTATGTCCTCGGGAGTAGAAGAGTAGTTGTGTATTATTGAGTATGTTGTAACCTATTAAATTACAGTTATATGATATTTATAATAGAAATTCTATTTCTGTACCATACCCCAGGTATTTGGTCCCGCATTCCCAAGCCAACTTAATTCTGATCGGTAATTATTAATCTTGTTGCCACTATCCACTGAGATTCAGCCCTATGTCACTTCCTGCTCCACTCTGACATAAGCACTTTATCAGTATATGAGCTATCCAACAAATTTACAATAAAGTACTTCACTAATTAGCACATAAGTTCAGTTCATACATATACGAATTATACATTCCTAGCATAAAAACAAGTGAGCAAGTTTATTCATAACTCACTCTCATTCATGTCTCATATATGCTTCGATTCTTAAACATGAACTAAAAAATAATCAAACTTTATAGAGGCTTATACAAGCTCAAACTCCTAAATAAATGCATTTAAGCAAATATAATTCAAGCAAAATATATAAGTTGGTGCCCACTTACGTAATTGCTTTGAGGGAGTATAGCAATTGGTATGAGAAGATCGCTCATTGCATCATCCAGCAGCCCACATTTTTCCTCTTACAAGTCGTCTACCCATTCCCGCATTATGATGATAAGTGATAGAGTTACATAAAAAAATTAAACTAAAGCATTTGAATTGTGTTTGAAACCTTCATTAGCATGAATTGCAGATGAAGTCATTGTTGCACAGTTGTAAGGAGACGGTTGAAATCTTCATAAGGGACGCTAGTTAGCATGTGAGAAGGATCGTGCACGATATTTTCACACTTGTCATAACGACTTAGAGACCGTTTATGAGACTATTAAACTAAGGATCGACTTAGAGGCTATCTGATTCACTTCATATACTTTTCAATTGAATTATAACTCTGGAATTATACATATTGATAAATATTGCTAACATTTTTATTTTAGAGTTTTTTTCCCAATGACGTCACGTGGAGCTGAATTAAACACAAATCTTGTTTTCTGATCGATGTAGGCCTGATGGATTTTCAAACATCATGTCACGAACTTCAGAATTCTCTTTTTATATTTCTGAATTATTGAAATCATAAGACACGTACTTGAGTCTCACACTCAAGTGTCGTTAGATAAGTTGACATTATCTTGTACAACACATTGAACCTCGTCTACAATTTTAGACATCCTGACTTGGAAGAAAAGCAATCACCATGACGGGCGAGGCATTTCTTATCCGTATAATCCGTACGATTTCGAATGATTATCGGAACTTTGTGTAATACTGTAATTGATGGATCAGATGCTCTGGCGGATGCAGAATTTTTTTTTCGGAGGGTAAAATTACAAAAAAAAAATTTAATTGAATTTGGGAGGGCCAAAATTAAAAATTTAATTAAAATTAAACATATAAATTTATTTTTTATATATACAAATTTTTTTTTACATAAACACAAATATTTTATATGGAATTGGGGCCGCGACCCATTGCACACACAGTGACTCCGCCCCTTATCAAACGTGACGCCAACATCATAGATAGACTTAACGCCATCGTAAATTCATACGGCAAGCCAGCCTCTCTTCGTCTTGCTCCATCATCATCTCACAAGTTTGACAAATGTTTAGTGTCGCCGAAATCTTTTATTTACAGTTTCGCCCGGAAAGTATATAGTATATCTACTTACACACCCTTCGTTTTCTTCGTCTCCATCAACGCCCGCTGAGCTGTGGACTCTCCCGACTGAGTTTCACCATCGACAATGCTTCGCCGGAGACCACTTGCGCTGTCACCCTCCTCTCTCCGCGCCATCCTGCACCGCCACCAACTGCCCAGAGCCTCACCCTCCACATCCGCCCCCGAGATTCCCGCCGCAACCACCACCTTCTTAAACCCTAACCCCGCCCGCGCATTTTCCTCCGCTTCTTCCTCCCCGGCGCCCATCTCCGAAGCCGAAATCCGCAAGTACCTCGGCTACTTTGCGCTCGTCGTGGGCTGCGGCGTAGCCACCTACTACTCTTTCCCCTTCCCGGAGAACGCCAAGCACAAGAAAGCTCAGCTGTTCCGGTACGCGGCGCTGCCTGAGGATCTCCACACCGTGTCCAACTGGAGCGGGACGCATGAGGTGCAGACTCGGAATTTCCACCAGCCGGAGACGTTGGAGGAGCTGGAGAAGCTGGTGAAGGAGTCGAATGAGAAGAAGATGAGGATCCGGCCGGTTGGGTCTGGATTGAGCCCGAATGGGATCGGGCTGGCGAGATCCGGGATGGTGAATTTGGCATTGATGGATCGGGTTTTGGAGGTGGATAAGGAGAAGAAGCAGGTTAGGGTTCAGGCTGGGATTAGGGTTCAGCAGCTGGTTGATGGGATTAAGGAGCATGGTCTTACTCTTCAGAATTTTGCTTCCATAAGAGAGCAGCAGATTGGCGGCATTGTTCAGGTAAGGGCTCTGATTTTATGATTGATAATGTAGCCCCTGAACCTTGGAAACCTGGGACTATTTGGGAGAGATGATTTGATTAGTTTATGTTTTGCCAATGAATTCTTAGGTTGGGGCGCATGGAACTGGAGCAAGATTGCCACCTATTGATGAGCAAGTCATTAGCATGAAACTTGTTACGCCAGCTAAGGGGACGATTGAGATCTCCAAGGAGAAAGATCCGGATTTGTTTTATTTAGCTCGATGTGGTTTGGGTGGGCTTGGAGTGGTGGCTGAAGTTACTCTTCAGTGTGTTGACAGACAGGAGTTGGTTGAGCACACTTATGTATCGAATATGAAAGACATCAAGAAAAATCACAAGTAATTGTTATTCTTCTGCATTTTATCTTCTCATAGGTGTGCTCTGATAATATGTTTCTTGAGTAGGTGTTGATCAGTTAATAATGTCACCCTCTTTTTTCTTTAAAATGCTGGCAATATTTCATTGTGTTAGCTAGTGTTGAGGGAGGCTGAAAGGCAATTGACATGTATAGAGCATTTTGTTACCGGGTAAACAAATTGTCTCTGAACATGCATAGAGCTGTTGCTGTTGTATCTTAGGTTGGGAACTGATTTATCTTATACCATGTTCTATACTTTTTATGGAGTATAAAATATTCGCTCGTAGTATTCTAAGCTTTGAATCTTTTATTCTTATTTTGGGGGCAGGAAGTTGCTGTCTGAGAACAGGCATGTCAAGTACTTGTACATTCCGTATACGGACTCTGTTGTAGTTGTCACGTGCAATCCTATATCGAGATGGAAAGGCGTACCTAAGTTCAAACCAAAGTACACTGCTGATGAAGCTATCCAACATGTCCGAGACTTATATAAGGAAGCCCTTCAAAAATACAGGTGCGCCTGCATTAATTTAGCACTGATTATATCAGCTTTTGAATTGGTTTGTGAATGTTGTACAACCTGGTGTTGAGTCTATCTATGATGTTCCTCATTCTGTGTTTATGTTTAAATGAAAATATATGAAAATAAGATATCCGGACCAGACTCGGTTATGCACACACATTCTAACTTCTTCTTTCGATTGTTGCTTGTTGTTTTGCATCAAATTAATTTATCAGTATTAATCTCAGTCTCACAGGATCCACAGCTAAATCTACAGATGAGCAACCCATAGATGAGCTTTCATTCACGGAGTTAAGAGACAAATTAATTGCTCTCGACCCTCTTAATAAAGACCATATTGTAAAGGTCAATGAAGCTGAGGCCCTGTTCTGGAAGAAATCAGAAGGATACAGGGTTGGATGGAGTGATGAAATCCTTGGATTCGATTGTGGTGGTCAACAGTGGGTATCAGAGAATTGTTTTCCGGCAGGAACCTTAGCCAAACCTAACATGAAGGACCTTGAATATATTGACGAACTGAAGCAACTAATCGAGAAAGAAGAGATTCCGGCGCCTGCTCCAATTGAACAAAGATGGACATCTCGCAGCAAAAGTTGTATGAGCCCAGCCTCAAGCCCTTCGGAAGAAGATATATTCTCATGGGTAACTCCTCCATCTTAATATGGTTATACCTTTATGTGCCGAAGTTTGCATACTTTTAAATCTGATATTTTCATGACATTGAAAAATAATGATCATTGGATGTCCAGGTGCCACCTCTGGCTAGGATTCTAAGTTTCTTACAACATATTATTGTTTCAGGTTGGGATAATTATGTACCTTCCCACCTCTGATCTTCGACAAAGAAAAGATATCACTGAGGAGTTTTTCCACTACAGGCATCTAACACAGTCACGTTTGTGGGATAAATATTCTGCTTTCGAACACTGGGCTAAGATCGAGGTTTGTGAATAAAATAGAATGTCACGTCAAGTGAATTAATATTGCCTTCCTTATTGGATATAAAGAAGCTCCATGGAACTTCTCCAACAGAGACTGCTACATTGGATTCCCCTTACAGACATTGACATCTAATATTGGACTTGGTTTTGCTGATTACTTGTGCATGACTGTTGATTTACATACAGGTTCCAAAGGACAAGGATGAACTGGAAGCACTCCAAGCAAGACTCAAACGACGTTTTCCTGTAGATGAGTACAAGAAGGCGCGAAGGGAATTGGACCCCAACAGGATCCTCTCCAACAACATCCTAGTCAAGCTGTTCCCACAATCTTAAACAGCTTAATATCATTCCAAGGGCCTGCTATCCATCTCCGAAAACATCTTTGTGAGTTCAATTCATATTTATTTGTCAAAAGTATGTGGGAAAGAAGTCTAGATTATGCATTTCCACCAGCTTTGCTCTTGTACCATGATCCCAGCTTATCTGTGTCCTACTGGGGCATTGCAGATTCGCTCCACCTTGTCCGTAGCACTATACAATACGGGTGATGCTCAATTAATAAAGGAAATTCCGTGTGGAATTCTCTGAACTTAAGATTTGTCAAAAAATAAAATTCCAGGCAGTGTAAGTTAAATTTATTTTCTATTAAATGATTTAGTCAGTCGGTTACTTTTATCATTTCTTTGGATGACGTTTTCTTTTGTCATCTCTTATAAGAAATATTATAATTTAAGTAAATAAACATTAAATTATACTCTCATTTCTTTATCTCCTATTCACTTTATCTCTCTTTTTATCGAAATCTATCAATTTATGGGGAACATCCATTTTCATTTCTCCTCTTAACTCCCTTGTTTCTCATTTCTCCCATCTCCACTCCGCTGACCGTCTAATCAAATATTTGATGCTCACTCACTTCCTCTTTTTTTTTTTAAGAATTCAGCTCACCTCAAATGAAACAAATTGAAAGAAAATTTAGAGAGGGTTTCAAAGTTGAGCCCATGTCAGGTCTAATGATGGTTCAAAAATCAAATCAACATTTGAAATAATAAAATGTTTGACATTGAAATGGAAAATGTTCTATTTATGAGAATAAAACATTTCGTTTAATGTGAGATAAACTAGCGGTTCAAATATAAAATAAAGTAGTACTAGTTTTAGGAATAAAATTCTATATGTATTGTTTTATAAAATAACTCAAAACCTTTTTTTTTAAATATTTTATAAATTAAGATAATTGAAATTGAAAAAAAATTTGTGGTAGTTCAACCGCATTTGATAGTTTTCACATATTTTTATACGGAAAATCTCAAAATGAGCTCTGAACTATCAATACTTATCCAATTGCAGTACGAATTATCATAATTACCAAAAAAAGGTGCGACGAAAAAAAATTAGACTGATTTCGTTTGATGCTTAAGATCAATTTGTTTGATTTCGTAAATATAATTGTTCTTATTAAATTTGTTGAGAATTATGAATGATTGAGTATCAAAAGACGTCGTTTTGTTTATGTATGGAAAACGATGTTATTTATTTTGATAACCAAACGACGTAATTTATGCATACGAATCTAAGTCTTGTGATAATATTAATGTATGAGTGTAACGGTAAATTTTATTTTAGAAAATCAGATCAATTTTTTTTCATCGCACCTTTTTTTTAAAATCATGATAATTCCTACCGCAATTAAAAAAGTAATGATAGTTTATGGCCCATTTTGATTTTGATTTTTATTTTAATATGCCTAATCTACCTCATGTTGTGAGGGCAGTATTAAATTAGCCAATGTTTATTATTATGACTTTTTTCCATTCAGACGATAGTTTGTTATTGTACATTTATTTTTTTTCTTTTATTAGTTACGAGTAAAGGCATCCGTCGTTCCGACGGTTCGGTTTGAGAAAAATTAAAAATCGAACCAAATTATTAGTTATCCTTTTTTAAAATATGAAACTTTAAACCGAACGATTTTTTAAAATTTGAAACCGAACCAAATCGAACCAAACCGAACCGAACTGTTGGGAGCGTCGTACAGACATCATATTCTGTTATTTTATTAGCTATTTTAATTCTTTTAAGATAATAATTTGATTTATTATGTATATATAGATAGGGAATGGATATAATTTTTAACAATACAAATTAATATATATGCATTAAATTTTATTTGAATAATTTTAATTTTAAGTTCCTATTTTTATATTTTTAATAAAAAATATTCAAAACTCAATTATAAACAAACAAATTGAAGGAACATATTAATACAAAATTCAAAAAGTTGAAAAACAGGTGTATAAATTACATATACTAGCGATTAAAATAATATACGTTTAATTTTTTTTTAAAAGTGTCAGAGTTTTGACGTTATAGTATTTCAAAAGTTTTTGAATTTTATGAATTTTTTTTAGGATTATGAAATGATATCGTTTTCTATAAATTTTAAGACATCCTAGAAACACTATAAATTT
>NQLW01000053.1:4044486-4054690 GCA_002312845.1 Kalanchoe fedtschenkoi | reverse complement strand
CTGAAGCAACTGAATAATTGAGTATCGACTTGTTTGGTGCGGCTTTACAGTTGTCTGGTTTTCTTGTCCAAAGATGGTCATCTTCGTCAATAGTTTTAATGGTTTTCGATCTGCTGAGCATGCAATGAATACCCAGTGATGTATTGTTTGGATAGACAGCTTTCACAAAAATAAAAATGTCACTTCTTTCCAAGGGCACACACCATTATTCATTTCCTCAAGAATCGTTTGCTATTATTTATCTCTTCTTATGTGTTGAGCCAATTTTTTTGATTTTGCAACTTTGTTCTAAGATTTTTCTCCCCCAAAACATACTGACGTCGTGTTAAAAACATGTTCTCGGAAGTAGTTTTTCTTTAGTTTATTATCACTTTCAGAGTTTCATTATGTAATTTCTTATTTGCCGGGCTGTTGTCTTAGTTTGCAATCCACTCATCTGTGTAGGGCATGCACTTGATATGTGAAAATGCTCACATTCCATTGCCTAACGTGTCGACATCGACAATCACCTTGACACAACATTGATGCTTACCTTGCACCAACTATTGATATTTGTTTGATTGAAGTGTAGGATGGAAATCAGCAGGATTTTGGAAGTATGTTTTCAAAAGGTTTGTACCTATTCTTGGAACATTATCCCATTATGTGTCTGAAAATTGACTTGCCAAATTCCTAATGCTTTTGTCATAGTTTTTTGTTCCTCAACCTTTTGGTTTTTATAATCCTAACTAACTACTTAAGTTTTGTCTTCATTTCCCTGAGCCGGAGGTGCCTACAATGAGTTATTCTATTGGTTACCAGATGTCATCTTTAAGAGGAAAACATTTTTGTCTTGAGGAGATGCATTCATGTACAAGCTAGTGGAATAAGATATGTGGAAGATTTTAGCTTCACGTTAAAAGACGAGACTTTCTTTTGTCAGAGGTCTTGTTGGGAGCCTTAACACTGCTTTTGATGCTGCATTTTGATAAAGTAAATTTGATTGTTTGTTCTTCAATTCTTTTATGCTTTCTGAATTCAATAATCCCATTCTGCTCCCTGGCATCTATAATGCTCTCTGCCGCTTGTACTGTTAATGGCTGAAGTAAAGTGCAAGCTGCCTTAGATTCTCTTGTCTCTGCATCATGCCCATGTTTTCCAATTCCTATTTCCTTCTAGACTTCTAGTCCAACACTTGTTATCTTGAATCAGTATTCTAAAAATCCCTGTTTCAGATCGATTAATCGCTAGGCGGTGTTGAAACGTTCCGCTTAGCTGATTAATTGTTCAAGACTTAATTTTTTATGAAAATAATAGTTTTTGAACATATATATTTATAATTAATTATTAAATTTATAATTAATATATTTAACTCTGATTAACTGTCCGATTAATCGTTCCGATTAATCCCCGCCTAACCGATTAATCGCTAGGCGTTGTGCTCACCGCCTAACACCATCTTACGCTTTTTAAAACATTGTCTTGAACAAGCTTTTTCCTACCAGAGCAAGACTTTATTTATGAATAGTTATGCCCTTATTATGCAGTAGTATAGTAGATAATTTGGTGCTAGTTTGTATGGGGCCAATGAGAGATGAATGTTGTGAATTAACAGAGTTCACCAAGGCAGTCGCTTTCTTGGTTTATTTTTGTCTGTTTGTTCCTCAGCTAGTAAATTGAATTGGAATGCTTAGTAATGTCTAATTTTGTCTGCATAGTGCCATTTGATTTATGGCCAACAACATGTTCATTTCACACCTAACTTTACTTCAAATTTCTTATTGAAAAATCTCCTAGTTCCTCTTGTTTTCTGCATATCTTAACCATATTCGAAGATTATTAATTGAAGGTGGAGACAGCTCTCCGCCATTGCTGTCAGTGCAACATGATGAGATGTTAGTCCTTGGTTCAGTAAAAGATCGGATTCCATCATTCTGGTTGGGAAGCCTTGTGGTCCACAAGTTCCGAGCTCTGTCCTCATCACCAAAATTGATTTCACAGCAAGGATCATGGTCTTGAACAGGGAACATAAGCCGTTTCTTTACGGTTCCTCGCTTGTCTCCATCTGGGGTTTCAGACCTGTGCCTTGGCACGCTTTGGGACCGGACACGTGCCTTTGCTGATTCTGTAGCTGCCATGTAGTTGGGTGCTGAATGTCTTTGAATTCCATGGAAATGTACCGAGCCTAAGTTTGGTGTCTGAGCTTTGGTGTAACTATAGCTCATCTCTTCCTTTTGCAGACGAGGGCTGGCTGAATTTACTTGGATATGCTTGATTCTGGCAGACACCGGCGTCCTGGGTGACACTGGTGGAATTCTGTTGTGTACCATGTAATGAGGATGAGAAGCCGTGGAATGGCGACTGTTGTATTGGCTGAGCTGGTCCTGGTAGCAGTGCTGCTGCTGTGATCTTTTTAAACTAGGGGCAGAATAAGGTTGAGAGGTGTCCATATGGACTGTTTTCAGTGACTCCCTATGGTCACACGAAGCGCGGCCTCTTCTATCACATTGGTTGGTCATCCAGGGGTCGGCATATCTGGGTCTCTCTTCAGCTTCATTTTCACTCGCACATGACTCTCTGCTGTATCTCGACATCTGCAAGAAAAGCCACGCAGCAGAGTATCATCAGGAATTCTAAACATTAATGACTGGTGGGTGAATAAGGCAGAGTCTGAACCTGGTGAGAGAAGGCGCATGCAACTGCCTTCTCACGCCTCAGCCCAGCTTCTTTGGTCTTCACTTCCCGTATTGTGCGTAGCTCATCCCAGTCATCTTCGACATTGCTCGTAGTCCTTGCCTGGAGTTTCACAAAAGTATGAGCTCATCAAATTCTTACAAGACAGCTGCTGAGGATGTCTGCTTGTATGGAGTAGTGACAACTTCTTACGTGCTGTTTCCTGTCTGCAAAATGAGACTCCCGTCTGCCGTTTGAGTCCCTGCTTCCCTCATGAGACAACCTCCTCCGATGCTCTTGCACTCTGGTCTGAGCCCGAACCAGAGCCTGCATACACTGAAGTGTCATTTTCGCTCGCTTCCGGACACTGTAGCCTCTTACCAGGGCTTGCAGCTTCACCAGCCCCTTGAGGGCCCGCAGCGCTCTTCGTGCCTTCAGAGAAACAAGAAATGAGTTCTCCGCGCAACTTGCAGGGTGCGCAATGCACTTCATTATGAGCAGAGGAGATTCAAAAATGTTTTACCAGATATCCTCTGAAGGTTGTTTGTATGACAATGGCTGCATAGTGTTTTTTGACGAAGGGCGGTGGGAGAGTTAGCCGGATGACACCCATGGCAGCTTGAGCAGACGCAACTGCAGCCTCAGCAGCTGCAGTAGACGCCATTGCAACAGCTAGAGCTTGTCTCTGCTCTTCATATACAGCTACAGGGACTGAATGGTCAGCAGCTTTGACATCAACAAAATTCTTCTGTGCATTGGAAGTCACAGTGGCCGGTTTCGTCTTTGAAGCTGATGAAGGAGCGACAACATTGTTGATCTTCCCATCACACTGAATTACTGTCTCCTGACATGTTGACTTCCACAAACCCCACCTCCTCTTCCCTCTCTTCTGCTCCAACCCAAGGATAAAAAATCAGCATCTCCATCATCAAAAACAAAATCAAGGTCAGAGAAAAAGCAAAGAATTTCAGGGTTTGGTTTTCTTACCTTGTCATCTTCATCCTCCTGCTCACTTTCCTCTCTTCGTCTCCCATTGCTGTCCTTGCTAGGTGACTTGAAGGCCCTCTTCACTGCACTCAGCCATGAGCTGGAGCTGTAGCCTCCTCCAGTCTTCCCCATATCACTGCTCAAAAGCTAGGAGGTAAAGTTCTCTCTTTCAGAAAGCCTCTTGCAGTTGCACTAACAATCTGATCGGAATCTGATTTCGAGTTTCTTGCAGTAGGGCTGACAATCTGATTTTGCAGGCTTGAGTTTCTCAAGACTGAGTTGCAAGCTCTGTGTTCTTTACTGTTCAATATTTTCTTTATTTTATATAATTTTTTTTGCTGCGTAGTTGTTCTTCTTGTTCTTGTTTGAATCTATGGATGCAGGCGCATACACCAGAAGCAACACACCCGCCAAGAAGACCATGTCCAGATTTCCTCTCCGGGACACCGTGCTCCACCGCAAGACCTCCAAAGAAAATGTGAATTCCAAATCCCTGCTCGCTGATCTGAACTGGGTCAAAATGGTTGATGATTTTGTAGATTTATGGTTTTTTATTTTTATGGGGTTTTGGGGCTGATGTGGTTTGTTGATCAGCTGGACAGATTCATCCCCAATCGGTCGGCGATGGACTTCGACTACGCGCACTACATGCTAACAGATGGAAGGAAGGTGAAGGAGACTGACGCGGTCAGCTCTCCATCCAGGGACGCATACAGGAAGCAACTGGCCGAGACCTTCAACATGAACCGGCCGCGCATTCTCGCCTTCAAGAACAAGCCGCCCGCCCCGGTGGAGCTGATCCCCCAGGACTTCTCTTCCGTCAACCAGTCAAAGCCCGCCAAGGCCAGAAGACACATTCCTCAGGTCTGAATCCAATTCCCGATCTTGACCGGTGACAATTCTTGTAACGGCTTCTTGCCTTGAGTTTGAATTTTAGCGTTTTCTGATTGTGTGAATTTGTGCGGTGTAGAGTTCTGAGAGGACTCTAGACGCTCCTGACCTTGTGGACGATTACTACCTGAACTTGCTGGATTGGGGGAGCAGCAATGTGCTTGCTATCGCTCTAGGCAGCACTGTGTATCTCTGGGATGCTAATGACGGATCCACTTCAGAACTGGCCACTGTTGATGACGACAGCGGCCCTGTCACAAGCGTCAGTTGGGCTCCTGACGGCCGCCACATCGCCGTCGGCCTGAACAACTCCGAGGTTCAGCTTTGGGACTCCACAGCAAACAAACAGGTCTGTTATAAATCTCACATCTTGATACACTTTTGGAGTTTGGGAATGTTGAGGCTTTAATTTTTTGATGCTTCTTGCAGTTGAGGACGCTGAGAGGCGCGCACCAATCGAGAGTTGGATCTCTGGCCTGGAACAATCAGATCCTAACGACAGGGGGCATGGACGGAAGGATCGTGAACAATGACGTCAGGATCAGATCACACATCGTCGAAACCTACAGAGGCCACACCCAAGAGGTCTGTGGCTTGAAATGGTCTGCTTCGGGGAACCAGCTCGCCAGCGGTGGGAATGACAACCTTGTGCACGTATGGGACAGATCAGCAGCTTCCTCCAGCTCCCCGACGCAGTGGCTGCATAGAATGGAGGACCACAGCGCCGCCGTCAAAGCCCTCGCCTGGTGCCCGTTCCAAAGCAATCTGCTGGCTTCGGGCGGAGGTGGCGGAGACAAGTGCATCAAGTTCTGGAACACCCACACCGGCGCGTGCTTGAACTCGGTCGACACCGGGTCACAAGTCTGCGCTTTGCTGTGGAGCAAGAATGAGCGGGAGCTGCTGAGCTCTCACGGGTTCACTCAGAACCAGCTCACCCTCTGGAAGTATCCTTCCATGGTGAAGATGGCCGAGCTCACTGGCCACACCTCAAGAGTCCTCTACATGACCCAGGTACATAAATTTACCAATCTGAAAACAGAATTACACACCATTTCGAGTGATTATGGAGCTGACTTGGTCTTCTTGTTTGACAGAGCCCGGATGGATGCACGGTGGCGTCTGCTGCAGGAGACGAGACACTGAGATTCTGGAACGTCTTTGGCACGCCAGAGGTCGCCAAGGCCGCTCCAAAGTCGAATCCGGAGCCATTTGCACACCTGAACCGCATTCGATGAAAGGAGAAGAAGCTTTATTAGTATATACTGCACAGAGACTTGTTGAAAACAAATACACAGTTTATATGATTGTTCCCAGAGGCTGTGAAGTTTTGATTGTAAATTCATAGCAACTTGTTCCCATTGCTGTGGAGTTACACAACTTACATATATATTGAAGGTTTTTTTAACTATGACTTTATGCTCTTTTAAATATAAATAAAATTATTATTATTTTATATTGTTATTCAAATCTTAAAACTTATCAAAAACACCGTCCTAGGTTCTGTGAAACCTCAAGAACTTGTGTTGTATGCACTGCTGAAAAACAATGTGCAGGAAACAGATGAATTTACCTTTAAATTTCCTCTTTTTGCTAGCTCTCCTTCTTTTCCTTTCTGCTCGTGTTAGTTGTTCAGCCTCTTCCTTGAAATCCCCTTTTCCATCATATACTTCCTCGCATGGCTGCATCAGAGACCGCCACAGGTGCATCCTGCAAGAAGGATGAAATATCCCAGAAGCCTGTAAGAGCTGGGAGATTTTATTGTATGGACATGTCTTCTACAACCTGTAAGAATATAGAAACAAATCAATCACAGATGGGTACAAGAAAGTCCTGGATTTTGTTCAGCAACTACACAAGGATCTTTCAGAAGTTACAGGTTTAGGGGCAGAGTGGAAATGAGAAAGAGCATCTAGTTTCACACACAGTTTTTTCAATATCATACTCGCCTGCACAAAGCAAAGAAAAGTTTAAGTGTACCAGGAACACTGATCTTCCTCCATATCTGACCTATTTCTTTTGCTCTCGTTGACAAATAGCTTCGAAATCTGGTCTGGATTCCTCCCGTACCTATTCACTTCTCAGTGGAGGGAGGCCAGTACGGGTTGTGACTGCAAATCCATCTGTTGACAAATCTGCTCCGCGTCGAAGCCATTCACTAGAAGCTCATCAAATGGCAGTTTGGGGGCGTTGGATTTCAGAAGAGCGAAACTATACTTAGCACCAGTTCTAAGCGACGGGGCTAACCACTGCGGCGGATCAATGTCGTTGAGTTTGTGTAGGGATCTCAGCTCTGATACTTCCTTCTTGACAGCCATCGCCATTACTATGAATCTACCCTTCACCGCTCCAACTATGGTTTTAGGGACCAGGGAGAACTGAAAAGCTGGTAGTTGAGCGGAAGAGAGCCCGCTCTACGTGATGGGTCCAACAGAGTCTGGGTTAGATTTCTGAGATTGTCACTCGCCACGTAAATCCCATCGAATAATCGAGGAGCGTATCCACAGCCTTAGAAAGAACAGCACTGACACAAGTCAGCAAACAACTTCCTCACCACTACACATAGATTACAGAGTCATTGTTATAGCCCCTTGGAATGAGAAAAGAAATGAAGCCTTATTTGAAGACTCGAAAGCTGAGTGCATTCTTAGGAAATACAACAGCATAAATATAACAGTAAAGAGATGGCATATGCATCAGCCAAGCCACTCCGGCGAGTACCAGCACTGGTTCTCATACTTCTTCACCGGCGTCAGATCCTAATTCCGCTTCTCTCAATAAACCTTCAGCTATCATCTTTTGCCTATTCTGCAGTTGTCTTTCTTGAGCGACCATGAAAAGCGCTGCAAAGCGACAAGAGACTCAGCAACAGGCGCAGATGAAATAATCATGTATAATAATTGTCCAAAATTGGAAAAGCATTCCAGGGAGCTTACTGATTCCACTGCCTATTGCACATAGCCAGAGCACCCTCATGGACCATTTTTCACTGATGACTCCTCTGGTCATATCTGTAAGAAAAAAAGAGTAAGGAAACGAGATAAACACATCGTACTGCTGAATGAAATGCAGGTGGACTGGATAAACAGATTGCAACGAACTTAGCAAAGTCGGATACTACTACCAACCACCAAGTCAATAGTATCTTACAGATGGATAGGGTATCATCATATGGGTGCTTGAAACAACATTTGTGAAGCAGCTCAACATAAATGACATGAAAACTAGAACTTACTACTCAAAATTTGACTATCATGCAAAAGTTGGGTGAGATCCAACTACAACATAGCTTAATGTTAGCTAAATCTTGGACTCAATAAACAACATGTCTCAAACTCATCAAACCATTCACCCTCCACCTTCTGATGAGATTTCACACCCAAAAAAAAAAACGGTAAAATAACACTTGCCGGGTCATAACATATTCCAACGTCTTAAATATATAATAAAAAATATTTACCATAAAATTGAAAAAGTTGCTTTCTTCGCAAATATCACTATATACAAAAGGAGCCTTCTTTTCTTTTGTCTGGACTTCGAAACATTTCCCCTTTCCAACATCCAAACTCCATCAACACATCCGGTTTTTCAACCATTTATTTTGATCCTTCAAATTAAATAAAAAATTAACCACCACTAGTTTTTCAACCCAGAACATGATTCCTCTAAAACGACACTCAATTCAGCATTTCCACACAAACCCTAGAAAATGTTGCAACACAATCACCACACAATCAACTCTCTAAAAACTACACCGCTTGCAGCAGCTACTAAATCAAATAGCCAGAAACTTCAACAAACTAAATAAACCCCGAATCCATAAACCACTAACAATTCAACACCCACTTCTCGATCAAACAGCTGTCTTCAGAAATCGCCTCACGCCCACCCAAAAACTTGCAACCAACAAAGTAGTTTGATTTTAAAAAATGATTTATTGGATGGCTTATATTATGTTTTGTTGGCGTACTCTTTTTATTTTGATGGCTTTTGTTTTTCTATTTTGACTATATACATGGAAATCAATTTATTTAGAATTATTGATTTTTAAACCATGGAGAATCCAAATGCCATAAAATTAAATAAAAATTTAGATAAATAATTATTTATTTATTTGTTTGGATGAATGGAACTAAGATTAAGTCAGGTACAAACTATAGATAGATTATAAAATAACGGAAAAAAGTTGTGATTGATGTGGACGGAAGCAAAAAAATTTAATGATAAATAACACTTATTTATTA
Source organism: Kalanchoe fedtschenkoi (assembly GCA_002312845.1). Taxonomy (NCBI): domain Eukaryota; kingdom Viridiplantae; phylum Streptophyta; class Magnoliopsida; order Saxifragales; family Crassulaceae; genus Kalanchoe; species Kalanchoe fedtschenkoi. Next base: position 4,045,919 of record NQLW01000053.1, on the reverse strand, counting down.
AGATCTTGAATATGTACGATTTTTATTCTCAAAAAATAAATAAAAATAATATTAAAGGGAAATTGGAAATTGAAGATGAAAACTTACTTGACTTTTTTGAACACACCATTAATTAAAACTTATGTAGCTTATAATTTGAGAACATTTATTTTTATATAGTTCAAATGGACATATTATGTTATAGAGAGTGGATCAGTTGAGAACCTCCTTAAATTGAGAACTGTTGTGGATAAATGTGAATCAATTATTTTATTTCCTTTTTAAAGTTTTATTTATTACACATTTTTAATTATCTGAAACTGATATTAATTAATCTGATCTTCCTTATTATTTAGTTTCCTTTTACGTTTTAGCCACACACTTATTAAATTTATTGTTTTGGTTACAAAATCACGCCTTAATGACCTAATTCATATCGTTGCATAAATCACTCAAAACATATTCAATTGGAGTCTCTCTCCTCCTCCATCCAGCACTTTCGTTTGTGGGTCGTCCTTGGATTGATGTACAAATCAAGTAGAGGTTCACTATTGCAATATGTTCACCACTTGAAGGTTCACTACTTAAATCACTATTCAATATGTTCACCATTTAGGTTCGTTGTTGCAATATGTTCACCACATGGAGGTTCACTGCTCAAAAAAATTATAAAAATGTAGTCCGAAAAATGTTCACTATTCATATTCCTCAAAAATCTGTAAATTAGAAAAAAAATCTAGACAAAAAAAATCCGGTAAATTAAATAAAATATGAAATCTCAAAATGGCAAGTAAATCTGCTTCATAATAAATAAAAAATAAATATCATATAATTAATAAAGAATAATAAATAAAGTCAAAAAAGAAAACCGTATAATTAATACATTGTTGTTTCAGGTAAATAATGATTGGTTCAGAATTGTCCACAATGGTTCTCAACTTAAGGAGGTTCTCAACGAATCCATCCCCTTATGTTATTATCAACATATACATAAAGAAATTCAAAACTTTCCCTTTTCGTGTAATTTAAAATCAAATTATTTATTTGACCTATCTACATATATTAATTCTTTAAATTATCCATTATTATTTTCATAATTAATTAGTCTATCTAGATACTATTATCTCTTAAGCATATCACAACTTGATATTATCTTATAATGACACATATGAATTAACATGAAATGACATTTATTGATTAAAAATTACGCGTAACTTAATAGGAACTAATTTTTATTGATAAAAAGAATTCTTTTATTTTAGCTCCAGAACACACCAAAAAAAGATAAATTAAATAAATAATTCTGGGAGCTCCGCTTCTACTTTAATACATATAAATAGATAATTTTTTAATAAAATTTGATTTTGATTAGGTTTCAAAGTGGATAGGATTAGATATTGATTAAGATGTACAATAATTAAATTAAAATAAAATAAATAATAGAGAATTAAGGA
>NQLW01000053.1:4016949-4028547 GCA_002312845.1 Kalanchoe fedtschenkoi | reverse complement strand
CCCGTAGGATATGTACTTCTTCTTCTCCTCCAAGAACCTCCTACTCGTTTCGGAGTCCGTCAGAAACTCGCCCTCCGGATCACACTCCGCGATGGATCCGTTGCACGCTGGCGCCACACCGCTAGTGGCCGACGTGATCAGGCTCCCGCAGCCTAAGATCAGCGGCACAACTGCCAGTAGAAAGCGTAACAGAGGGAGGTGCATTGTGCCCATTTGAGAATGTCGACTACTGACGGAGTCTGACTACTTTATAGAGCTGAGGATGTGATGAAAGTCAACACTGTTTCAAGTCAACGTTTGGTTATGGGTTTTCTCTAGGTGGTGGTGGATGAAGCACTAGGTAAGTGGGCAGCATATGCAACCATGACTACAAGCCCACATCATCTTCAACTGGTAGCAATCTTACATAACAATGAAAGCATCGACGAAACATGTTTCACTCAGACTGATCAACTACCGCTTTCCGCTGACCTTTTATTTGGCCCAAACGTTCGATAAAATAGCTAAGCACTTAAACCCATATGTCCGAGGTGCAGTCCCCGCCCGGGTATCTCATCTCGTGAGCCAGCGAAGGGCCGTCGGGCTCAGCTCCAAAGTCGACGAAGAAGTTGGGATTCAGCGCCAGGCCGCCTTTCTCCGTGTCCACGTCAATCTGCAGCATATGCGAGCCTTCCTCCAGCAACTTGGGGTAGAACTGGCGGTCCCAAGTGCTGTACAGAGAGTTAGTCACGTACAGCCGCTTACCGTCCAGGCTCAGCTGAATCATCTGGGGCCCTCCTCTCAGCTTCTTGCCCTGAAAATGAACTTAATCGTCAGCTCGCTGGACTAGAGAGGTGGAGAAAGTTCAAGCAAAATGAACAGATTAAGCGCCTGGATCTCCGGGACGTCAAATTGGAAGGTCTCGCCGTCGTCTCCTTCAGCCGTGACTGTGGATCCTTTGTGAATGAGCCCGCCGACCCATATCTGACCTGTCAGAACAGGGTTCTTGGGATCCTCGATGTTGTACTGCCTGACATCTCCCTGGAGCCAGTTGACGAAGTAGAGAAAGCGGTCGTCCAGGGAGATGAGGAAATCAGTGATGAGGCCAGGCATCTCTGGGAGAATCCAGTTTTGCACCTTCTGTGGTTTCACCGAAATCGCAACCTGCAAAATCAAAGGCTCGGCATCACTGATCACCCTTGATTCATTAGCACGGCCTAGCTACATCAAACTGGAAAATGGTCCTACCTCGTGGCTCCATGAGCCGTCATCAGTCTTGAAAAATCGGACCATGTTGCTGGTCAGGGCGCAGCCGACATATCCGGTGTCTTTAGAAGGTTCATGCAGAAATCTTATCTGTGGATATATAAAATAGCCAAACAGGTTCTCCTATCTTAAAATCAAACTGTAAGGCTTACGAGAAAGCATCGAGATGATGTGATTCTTACCTCAAGAGGGAGAAGGCCAGTAGCGCCGAGATCCAAAGTCTGCTTCTTCTCGCCGTCAGGCCAGCTGTAGACGTGCAAGTGCCTCCCATACAGCCCGTCCGAGACGTGCTGGAGGTTAAATCCTTTGGTGAAGGCGGCGGGGGCGCCCCAAGACGAACTGATCATCACCTTTTGGCGAGGCTGGTACCAGAAATCATACCCGAAGCTAGGACTATGCCCCGGCATCTCCCACCTAATGATCACCAAACAGGCAAAATCGTAAGCAGAAATCGAACAAGTTGCCGAGAAAAAACTGTATTCAAATTTAAAGGCAATGCATAATACTTAATACCTGCCCTTGACGTTGAAATTTTCGTCGAGGAGGAGGAACCCGGCACCTTCGGCCTTCCCTTCCTTATCCCCGAGGCACGAGATCAGGAGATCGCCTGAGGCGAGGCAATGGGACGTGTGCGGGTATGCCAGCCCCGTCTTCTCATGGATTTCAACCGGGTCTACAACCTTGTGCAGCGAAGGCGCCTTCGCATCCTTCGTGTCCACCGCATAAATGCGTCCAGAGCTGCACCAAACAACAGCAAGTCAGCAACCAATGCATAAGAACCAAGCAAGCCTAACTGATGAATCAGCTAGCTCACTGACATCAAAGAAGGCAGGATGAGAAAGCGGCGGGACGCCGACAGATCAGTGTAGCAAGAACTGCAAGAGTTCCACCCGGTGTGATGCAGCTCGTCCCCCACATGAGGCATCGGCAATCTGTGGATGACTTTTGAGAATGTGGGCGATGTGGGATCGACGTCCACCGTCGCCAGGTAGTCAGGCTTCTCCCTCCCACTCCCTGAAAATCCAATCAAACAACCCACCAATCAACAGTTGCTTCTTCATTACCAGATCAAAGAACAACCTTACTTTCATGTCTCAACTCCTGTCGTCAATAGCAGAAGCTAATTGGGTCTATTGCATGCGTCAGATCTAAAATGCTAACTAAATTCCATCACAAATTGTTTAAAAATCAAGCAGACCCAATTTTTAATGAATTGTAAATCCATAAGATTCAAATTCTCAAACAGAGAATATATGCGGGATTCAATAACTAAGAATCAAAATCTAAATCCAACCAGAGACAAGATTCCTGACAACCCAGCAGCGGCTGATTCAAACCAGAATAAATCCTAAGAAAATGAAAAAAAACTAAATTAAGTGACCAGGGTGGTGACCGGTACCAGAGTAAACGCAGGTGACATAGATGAGACTCTCTCTGGGGCCGGACATGGCCGCGATCGGGGTGGCGTACCCCGGCCCGGTCTTGCAGCAGCCGTGGCCGTTGCTCGCCACCGCCTCGGCTGTGTGGAGCGACACGACGTCGATCGTCCCCATTTAGCGATCAGAAAAGATAGAGATCGAGGGTGGTGAATGCGTCGATGGGGTTGTCTCAATGCGATGGGGTGATGTGATGGTCACGAGGAGGACGTTGATGCTTTATAGGAAGATTGGCGAAGATGATGAATTGATGATGACGATGATGAGTGAAAATCTCTGGTTATGGGCAAAGATGATATGTATATGATTTTCTACCACTTTTGTCTTCTTATGCACGTGGTCGACATTCCGGTCTCTGTTCATTATCTTGTTATATTCTTGTACGAAAAAATTCAAAAGAGTCTCGACCGTTTATTTAATTATGATCAGATAATAAAATACAAAATTAGTTTAATTTATTTAAATCGCATCGTTTTAAAAATCGTAATAGTTTTGATCATAATTTGATGAGTGATGATAGTTCTTGATCTCTTTTGGATTTCATCTCTATTATTAATTATATTTGTGAAGTTGTTTGTTTAGTTGTGATGTATCAAACTAAATCAATATTATGTAAAACTTGAAAATGAGTAAAAATTATTAAGGAAAATAAATGTTTTAAATTTGGTGAGAACTGTGTTAAATAATATATTTTTACTATCAATATTTAAGATAAATAATATGTCTTAATTAGGAATGAAAGTTCAAACTAAAAACATAAATATATAATAGGAAGGACAGTTCAAACTGAAAATTGACAAATAGATTTCAGCTATATTCGGCTCGGTTTTTGAATGTTTACGACTCGATTGAATTAAATTTGAAAGCTGGACAGCAAATGGTTTAAATTGATTTTTAATTATTCATGAGTCAATATAATTCGATTAAATTTTATTAGTTTATTATATTACATATGTATTTTACAGTACGTATGATACGAATTATAATTTATTTTACATCATAATACTTTTGTAAATTAAATTTAACTGAAATTAAGCTGAATGATTTAGGTGGTTTCCTGTTTTTGTTTTTTTAACTACATCATTTGATTTTTTAATAATTTTCCGAACCGCGGTTCCATTCATAAGCATTATAAAACCCGAACCGTCACTTCGCTTAAATTAAAGCTACGGTTAATTAATTAATTTTTCAACATAAATAATCCAAAAATAATCAAGTAAGAGTCCTGAAAGTAAAAAATTAACACAGTTTTCTTTATTATAAATGAGCAGATTATTTGAGATTTTTGATACTATATTTATAAAGTATATAGCTTATTTTGGAGTTAATTTTAATTTTTAGATTGTTAATAAATAATTAACACTTTATTGGAGCAATATTGGAAAAATCGATGCCATCTTCTTGTTCTAGTTCGATGTAGTAAATCGGTCGGATGCTTTAGCCACGTGGGTCTCCCTCCTGACATATCGAGATGCGTATTTATTTTACTTACGATAAGGTGGAATGATAAGCACGAGAGGTGTGAATCTACGAGACGGTGTGATCACTTTACATGACGAAAACGATGTCGTTGTTGCAAACTATCCAACTGAGTCCGACGTGCGAGTTTGGGCCCAAGGCCGAGGAGAAGTTGGCCCTCAACAAGCCAAAGCAAATAATGCTTTTAAAATTAATAGGCAAAAAACATTATTTCATTATTTCTAATAGTAATGCATAACAGTTTAAGGAGCGCACACCTTTGAATGTTATATTATTAATTAATTATTCCTTCCATCTAGAATTATAAAACATTTAAATTTAAAACTCAAATCAGACAGTGGCTGAGAATCAACAGCCTCAAAACAGTCTTTTATTCAATAGCAGAGGTTGGATTCGAGTGAGTAAGCACTCTCATGGAACCTCTCCATTGTAGCATACATGCACGTGATTAACCACCCTAAACCGGCAAACCATATTGGTTGGGTATTAGTTCATATCTTAATAAAGAATTTAAGTATGATATCACACTAAATTTCAGTGGATCGTGAATCGTGATAACAGAGCAAATAGTTGCGAGCCATGATGAAGTGGATGTGGGATGCGAGGGTGAATCCACGATACCATACAAGAGTAATTTAGTTAATTTGTCATGTGTCTAAGTTTAATATTAAAATATCATGTAATTGTAATCTAATAGGTTACGACACTCTGAATAATACACCTTCACTCTTTTGGTCTGATGACGTAGGCACGTTGACGAGCTTCGTAAAATTTTATGTGCTTGTTATTGTTTTGATCTTGTTAGTTAGCAAGAATGCTCAACAAGTGGTATTAGAGCAAAATTGAGATGTCTATATCGAATGCTAAATTTGATGTGGTCAAATTCAATTGTCACGATAATTTCGGATTGCTGTAGACAAGGGTGAAGGACCTGTTAACAGAACAAGGGATTCTGAAGGATTTGAAACCTGCAAAGTATAAATCAATGTAGGATGAAGATTAGGAGGATATGCTGCAACGAGCAAAATGAACGATACGACTTTGTTTAGGAGAAGAGGTCATGTGCCACGTGATGAGTCTGTCGTCTCTAGGTGACATCTGAAAGAAGTTGGAGTCCAAGTTTATGTTGAAATCCACAATGAATAAATTATATCTAAAACAGAGAGTGATTTGGCTCAGTATGTGAGAATGTCTTTGATCAAATCAACACGGTTCGCACGGCTTGAGGTAAAGATTGTGGATGAAAATAGATCAATGATATTATTGTGTTCGTTGCTCATTTCTTACGAACATATGGTCACCACTTTGATGTACATAAAATAAACTATCAAAGTTGAGGAGATTACTGGAGCCTTGTTGGCTCAACGCCACCGAGAGCATAATGCAGGATAGAATTCTTTATAAGTTGACAATTTGTATGTCAAGAGTAGTTAAGAAAGTGCGGATAAAGTCGTAAAAGGATAGTTCTGAAAAATGAAACCCAAACTGAAAATCAAAAGACAAAAAGACGATTATCTGTTAGTGCAAAAAGTCGGAACATATGAATATAGACTGTTCAACGTGGAAGAACCGACTATTTGGAAGAGTGACGAATTATTAAAGTCTTTGAATGTGGCGCGTAATGATTCTGATTATAGCGATGACGATATATTTTCGGTTTCAACTACTAAGTTTGTAGATGCTTCAATTCTTGATTCTGGTGTTCTTATCACATCACGACCAATAATGAGTAGTTCTCCACATATAGGTCAGCTAATTCTGATTATGTCTAGGTGATGATAGATTTTGAAATATTTCTGGTATTGGTGAGGTTAGAATTATGATGTATAATAGGATAATGAGTGTGTGATGTTAAACATCTACCTGAATTGAAGAATAATATGATTTTTTGAGCACTTTGCATAAGAATAATTTTATTCGTAAGACAGATGAAAATAGGGGAACCATTACAGTTGTTAAAGGTGTGTTGATTGTGATGGAAGGAAAGCTGAATGTAGGGAAGAAAGATAAATCGGTTCAAGGAGCTATCACTAGGTAGGAGAAAGATAAATGGATAACTGCAATGATAGAGAAGATGAAGTCTTTAAATATAATGATACAATGGACCTACCTCCGCTTCCTGAGAGAAATTAGCAAGATACTGCTGATAAGTTTAAGAATTTTTTAGATTTGTTGAATGTTTTCAGTGGATAAAAGAGTAGAAACTTCATACCATTTTGAGGTGTGAGGTATCTCAAGATTTTAGAATACTAGAAACCTCGCCCTCCGGAGTCCGGACCACACTCCGCGATGGATCCGTTGCAAGGTGGCGGCACACCGCTAGTGGCTGCCATGACCGACGTGATCAGGCTGCCGCAGCATAAGATCAGTGTGAAGACTGTCGGTGGATGTCATCCTCTTGTTCTAGTTGCATGTGTTCAATCGGTTGGCTGTGGTTTGGCCACGTTCATATCACTCGTCACATACATATCGATGCGTATTTATTTTACTCACGAAATAGTTGAATGCTCTACCAATAAATTGATGAATTTTGAACTGAATGAATATGTTTTGTTTGATTTGATTTGGGGTGTAAATGATTCATTATTTTAATATTTGCAAAAATTGATGTATTTTTTTAAATCGAACCAGATTAAATGAATTATTTTATTTTAAATAAATTTATTTGATTGCATAATAAAAATAAATATTTTATAAAAAAATCAAATTGAAACGAGCCATATATTTTAATTTGATTTGATTTTTTTTTATTAGAAATCGAACCTTTATAATGATATGAAATACATGTGAGTTGTGAATCAACTTGACAGTGTGATAGCGAAACGCCGTCGCCGTTGGAAACTATTCGAGGAGTTGACGTGCAATTGGGCCGAAAGCCGAGGATAAGTTGGGCCTCACTAAGCCGAAGCAGACATGTTTAAATGCTCCGTTTTGTTCATTGGATCGAATTGGGATTAAAATTAGGGCTTTTGATTGGGGGGATGAGAATTGGGATTTCAGTGGAGTTTTGAAGGATGAATCCGTTGACGCAGGTGAAGAGGATACAGCAGATTAACCAGAAGGAGGCAGCGCTCGGTATCTCCGACGAGGCTTCGTGGCACGCAAAGTATAAAGACTCGGCCTATGTGTACGTTGGTGGGATTCCGTTTGATCTGACAGAAGGGGATCTTCTCGCGGTTTTCGCACAGTAAGTGGGCTATCATACTCGCCCGATTTCGATTGTTTGTTATGAAATTTGATGGCTTTGTATTGTGGGTGTTCATTTGGAACTGGGTATCTATGCTTATTAAGTTTTATATCTCGGATTCAAATTTTGAGATTTTACAAGTTAAGCCCTCTTTAAGTTGACGTTGATGAATCTGAGATTGCAGTGGTGGTTGCGGTGATAATGTGCTACGTTTTGAGTTCAAATATGAAGCCACTCAGTTCTCTGATTGTACCATTTATTGTACATTATGTTTCATTGTAGTTCATGTAGATGTTGAAATAGATTTTTTTTTTTCATGACATGAATGATATTGGTAGTGATTATTGTGAATTGAGAATTTTGACTATCCATGCTTGAAAGTGTTTAGTTAAAGTTTGTGTCTCGGTCTTTTACTGACAGTCCAGCTCGTATTTGACCTTGAACCTCTCATGATTGTTTGGGGGCTCAGAGATGGTTTGGGTTCAATGTCATTAAACATTTATCATGATTCATGAGGATATTGGAATGATAATTTTGATAAATGTTATGTAGGTATGGAGAAATTGTTGATGTGAATCTGGTGAGGGATAAGGGTACTGGAAAGTCGAAAGGGTTTGCATTTGTTGCATACGAGGACCAAAGAAGTACAAACCTTGCCGTAGGTGAGTGTCTCAACTCTACTATGTCTTCATATGCTTCATTTTTGAAGAGAGTTTTTTTAAAGTTTGGTTAATTAAGTGTGAGTGGTTGATGTAGATAATTTGAACGGGGCTCAGGTTTTAGGCCGAACTATAAGAGTTGATCATGTTGAGAAGTACAAGAAGAAAGAAGAGGAGGACGAAGAAACTGAAAGGAAAAAGAGGGAGGCGCGAGGAGTTTGCCGTGCATTCCAAAAAGGTGAGTGCACTAGAGGAGCTGGATGCAAGTTTTCTCACGATGAGCAAGTAAGTTCTTGGATATCACTATGCTTTCATGTCCACTATTTAACTTATATGAACATTGATGTGTGAAGAATGAGCCCTGAATTGTGAATCATTGTTTTCAGCAACCCCTTGTTCGGTCTTGAATTGATGGTTTCTTAACCATCTCAAAATCACACATATTATGTTAAGCTTGTTAGTCTTGCAATACGTTCTTATTGGATATTTTTAGTTTTGAGTCAGCCTTCTGTGTGGATATTTTTTTTATCTTGCCGGTCTGTTATTTATATTTTTATGCCGGTGGGAACTGTGTCCTGATGATTTGTTGGTTCATATGTTTTCAGTGTGTTGCATTTATTCTTTTGTGCTAAGTTTTTTTGCCGTATGTTACAGAGAGCTGCAAACACTGGTTGGGGAGCTGTGGAGGACAGAAATGAGAACAGAAATGCGAGATGGGGTCATGACAAACACGAGGGTCCAGCGAAAAATGAGAGGAGACCCGATATTCCAAGACCAATTAACAGTAGAGACTTCAGAGCAACGGAAAAAGATGTGAAAGACTCGCGTTCAAATGGTAGATCCAGGAGGGACAAGTCACCAGTCAAAGATCGAGACAGCAGGGAATTCAAACGTTCAGATTCAAGGGAAAAAGAAGTAGAACGCAAGGAAGATTCTGGTAGGAGGGACAGCGAGAAAAGATCCAAAAGAGACACAAACTCAAAAGATCGGTATGATGATGATGACAGAAGACACGAAAAGCGATCAAAGAGGGATGATATGTCATACGCACAAGATGATGATGATAGGGAGAGGCGGCCAGCTAGTCACCGGGATCACTCATCCAGTCGCCATAGGGACAAATGATTCTCACAGGCACTAACATGAAAAGCTACTTTGAAGGTTTGAGACATTTTCGGCGAGTGCTGGTGTTGCAAGATGTTTTTGAAATCCCAAGCTGTAATCATTTTGTAACTTTTACACATTTTGGACCCACAATTAGATCAGTTACAATTTTATGGTGCATAACATTTTAATAATGGTTTTGAAAATTGTTGTGTGAAATGTAATAAAGATTAGGACAGATTTAAAAATAATTCAAAGATAATTAAAAATAATATAATTACATGAGTTATAATATAGAATGCCCCTAAATTACAACCTCAGACCTTTCAAATTGGAAGGCAAACAGAGCTGGTAGTAGCTGTAAGCTGTTTGCATCTATTCATAGTCATATGAGTCTTTAAACACTTGCATTCAAATTACATCAAAAACCTAAAGATTTCAGATACACAGCGTAGAGGACAAACAGGTTTCTGTGATCTGCCATCCTGAATCCTGATGCAGTTTATTTTCTCAAAAAGGAGGACTCGGCGAGATCGATGGCGCGGGCAAGGCCAGCAGCCTTGTTCTCACACTCCCTCTGCTCATCCCCTGGGTCGCTGTCGGCCACAATCCCAGCTCCAGCTTGCAGATGTGCGATCCATTCTCGACGCTTGTTTGAAGCGTCCCTGTAAGAGTACATCGTATCATACCGCATACTGGTTGGAAACACCATGGTTCTCAAGGCCAGGGCGATGTCCATGTCTCCTGTGAAGGAGATGCCTCCAAACCCACCGCTGTATGGCCCCCGTCTTGTCACTTCCAACTCGTCAATTAGTTCCATGGCTTTCACCTGATTACAGAAAGTTGAAAGCGTCAAGATAAAAAATTTGATAAAAGAAACTGAGCTTGAATTGTTTATGTTTAACCTTTGGTGCTCCGCTGACTGTTCCAACAGGCAACGCGGCGCGCAGGACATCCCAGCTAGTCAGACTATCAAGCATTTCCCCAGTTACCTGAGAAAAGTAAGAAAATATACACCCAAGTGGTATTCCGGATCAAAATTACATTAAGGAGACAATGTCAATAACACGTCGGATACTCAATAAATTGTCGCTTAACTAACATCTATTTATCCATTTTTATTTGTCATTTAAGAGTTCCAATGTGCTTTCAATACTGGCACCTACCTTAAAAAGTAAGAAATTAATTATTTCATCATCGTAATTCATAAAGAAATTATTCTACATCAGTAATAACACAAACCATTCTACCTTATACACGAAATTAAAAAAGAATAATTAAATAGTAACAATTAAATTTGTTCAACCACTAGTACTAATATCTTCTTAAGCGACAACTATTAGAGGACGGAGTGAGTATCAAATAGCACAAACGGAGAAAGGGTTGCTTACTGTTGAGCTTATATGCATAACATGGGAGTAGCGCTCGATATTCATTAACTTTTCAACCTTAACGGATCCAGGCTTAGAGACCTGCCAGAAAAGTAGAAAAAAAAAAAGTTAAAACATGCCCTTGCGATATAAAATTTATTTTTAGTCCCGTCGTCAGGACTGACCTTTCCGACATCATTTCTACCCAAATCAACAAGCATGATGTGCTCCGCGCACTGCTTTTCATCATTCAAAAGCTGTTCTTCCAGCATAATATCCTCTTTTGGTGTTTTTCCTCTCCGAACCGTCCCAGCAAGAGGTCGATTAGTAATTTTCTTCTGTGACCAGACAATGTAAGATCCTATTAATGGTCGGCTAAAAACTAAAACTAAAAACAATATCGCCTTTAAGGTTAAAAATATTGAAAAATACACATTAAACTTATCTTACCTTCTTCACTCGAGTAAGAATTTCAGGACTCGAAGCGACCAGTATGCAACCTCTAGCCTGACGCAGAAATTCGAAGTCCGTATTAAAGACGAGCAATCAACAAGCATAGGATCGGAAATAATAGACGATGCACACACTTGTAAGTAAGTCATATACGGACTGGGGTTCACGATTCTCAATGCCCTGTATATCTCAAACGGATCTGCATACGTCCGACGCTCAAACCGTTGACTCAGCACTATCTGGAAAATATCTCCAGCAAGAATATGTTCTTTAGCTTGCAGGACTGCATTCTTGTATTCCTCGCTTGACATGCTTGAATTCTCCAATTCCGGACCAAAATGTTGAGTAGACAACTTGATCGATCCTGAAGCCAGCCTCGGGCTGAGATTGTTCATCACGTCAATAACACTGAAACCCGTGTATGAAATAGTGCTATGACATGTATCGTATGAACAAGTTATATAAGAAAATCACTCACGTAATTATATCATGTACTCTAGAGAGCAAATTATCCAACCGCTTCATCCCGTCGTCGTATGCCTCCTCCATGGAAGAATACCGGTCTAACCGTACCCAGTGAATCACACAAGCTTTCTGGGCAAGAAAAAATCAAAAATTTATAAAAAAAATACGGCAACTTGAAGAGATTTTTAAAAAATGAGGCT
>NQLW01000053.1:3999878-4015949 GCA_002312845.1 Kalanchoe fedtschenkoi | reverse complement strand
AATAAATGTGAGTAAATTTGTATTCGTATTTTTATTTTGATACTTTTCCGGACTTAGTTTCGTATTAATCGTCGAAGCTGTATCTTTCTTTTACCAACTGAAAATATCGTCTGTAATATTGTCGTCTCCACCCCCATCGGAATTCTTCCTGGGCTGCTGAAACTCCGACGTTGCAGAGGTAAACGGATTCTGAAATTCACATTTATTGACGAACCACACACTCCTCAATTTCTGATTTCCAGGGTTTTATTCCGGAGTCACCTTGTGATGCCCCAAACCCTAATATGGTTTTGTTCGATCTTCGTACGGTGGTCAGTCATTCGAGTTTCAATTTGGTTGATATGGAGTTGGAATTGTGTTTCTTAATTCCAATTCCTGAGGTGGGTTAGGGATTATCGAGTGTAAGTCGGACATGGGGAATTTTATTTGAATGGCATTCATGAGAGCTAAACTAGGTCCCTATTGTGTGCTAGGTTTCCCCTTTTTGTGATCTTGGTTTTGCTTGAATTAAATGAATAAAAGGCTTGGATTTGGTTACTGAATGATGTGCTGCTGAATTGGGTATGGAAGTTTGTATTTTCGTGGAAAATGTTTTTGGACTCAAAATGGTGTTGGGGTTTTTCTGTGTAACCTCAGATGATCAAACGCAAGCGTGGAAGACCGAAGAAGCTTGACCCGGTTCGTGGAGAGGATTTGATGAATGGAAATCTAGCTAACAACGTCCGTTCTGTTTTTGATGAATTTGACAATGCTGCAGCAAACGCAATTAATCATCAAGATATTCCCAGGGATGCCGTTCGTGGCTCTTTAGTTGATGATGATGATGCTAATTTGCATATTCAAAACTCGCACAACAAGTATGCTTCTGCATTCGGTGAGCTTCCTACTGGTACACTTTCAATGGCGGGTGTCAGCACACTATCCTCACATGGTAATCATCAAGCATTGCTCTCTGAAACAGTTATCGATACTCTGGTTGATACTGTTATAAAGAGGCTAGCTGAGAGAGGTCATCCTAGTGGCCATCAGTTGTCTTCAGGTAAGTTAGTGGAAGCTGGCTACCGAGTATCATCTGGAAGGAAAACTTCTGTGTTAGAAAAATTGCCACAGAGGGGGCAGGCTTCTTCAAGTGCTCTACATCATAAAGTAAATGGTGAGATTGCGCACAATAGACCGCCACAAATGGAACTACAGACACGTAATCATGATTGCGAATATAAACAACAGGAATTGGACCGTGCAAAAGCGGTGAGATAGAAATATGCTTGGAAAAACATTTATCTTTGAGGATGTGCATGATTCTGAAATTACATCAGTATTTTTATTCCTTATGTTTCTTCCCAGGTAATTGCTGAGGTTATGGGAATGCATGCTGCCGTACCATTTAACACACCAGTTGATCCTATTGCTCTTGGAATTCCTGTAAGTCCTGGAATCATATAATCCGTACCTTGCATAAAGTTTTTAGGTTCGATACACTGCATAGTGTAGTAAGACCGATGTAGCTAGACCAGACACCGGTGGCCAGTGCCTTTTGAACCCTATGGTAATGATTATCTCCGCCATACAAAACTGTTCACAGAGCACACAGAGCTACAGTATATGCAATTATATACTGTTGTGGAGCACGAGGTTTTAGGTGTTACTTGAGGTAGAGCTGTAAACACAATGGTGACTTAATGTTTTTCATGATGACAAAGACGTAGGGCCGCTTACTGTGATCATAATGAAATTTTGAGTGCACAATTTACCCTCAGCATCACAGTTACTGATTTGCCTTTACGTGAGAAGAGTGCTCTTGTGTCAGTGAATTTTCACAAATATTCTTTTTGTAAAAATTGGATACTCGTTGTCTTACTTCTTACCTGTAAATCATATACATCCAAAACCGTGGATCGATTACGGATTATTCTTTTTGCTTTTGTTTGAAATCAAGTCCTCTATTGCATTAAATGGTATCTTTTACGAATAGAAAAATGCACATGGTTGATTTTTTTTGTTCGGCCTTCCTCTATGGAAGATATAATTGGAAAAAAACAAAATAAAAAATATCAAAATGCAATTGTTGGTTACAAGTTTAGACATTTATCAAGATTAGTAAGCTTTTTCCATTTTCTGAACCTTATTGATTGGGTTTGTACAGGATTATTTTGACATTGTAGACACACCTATGGACTTCAGTACAATCTACAATAATATTGAGAATGGAGTCAAATACAAAAATTCAGACGATATACTCCAAGATGTTGAACATATATGGAAAAGTTGTAGGCAGTATTACAGTAAAGGTGATCACATTATGGACCTCATGGAGCTTGTTAAAAAGAACTTCATTAAGTGTTGGACATCAGCTGGGTTGCATAACAAACCAGAGAGAGCTGGGGGTATGTACCACGAGATAAGTTTTTCACATCATTAAATTCTTTGCCTTTATTCCTTAAGCACATATATGTGATTTTTTTAGCACCCTGTATGTGTACAAAATATAAATAAATCAAAATTAAGCTATACTGTATTTTGGAGAAGGGAATGAAAACTAAAGGTTTACGTCCTTAATCCTTTCTGTTTATCCTTTTGTTCCTCAGTAATTTATTTATTCTTTTTGCTACTGCTTTTGTGCTGTGGTAAACATGTGTATCTATGCCCTTGCATGCGTTTATAAATACAAGTAAAAATAAGAGAAGTTAAAGTATTAAGAATAACAAGTGAAAATCTGAGGGTCTTTCAAGCATCAGCCATTTAGTGCAACATGAAACTAGATACTTCAGCATATCAACATTTGTCTTCACCCCCTTCAATCATTTTCTTTGTTCCTATTCTCTATGCCCTGGTATGAGGTCGCTGTACATATTCTTAATGCATAGTTAAGTGTTTGATTAATGAAACGCTGGATGCCGATCAATTATATCATTATCAGACTGTGTTTTTGCATGTGACTGTTCAATTGCAGACGGGCATTGCCAATAATTTGAGTAATATATGCCAAACATAGATGCCTTTATGTCATGTGAAATTGGTTAGGAACACCTCATGTTCTCTTGGAGTCTGCTTCCTTCCGAATTTTTTGGTGAAGGTTCTTCATTTCACAAGAATATCTAATTATTTTTCTCCTTTTAAACATGAACAATAATATCTGACACTTTACAACGCTTGGGTGATATATTGCCGTAAGAAGAAACTTCCATATATTTCCATCTTCTGCAGAATACTCAACTCTATCATCTTCAATCTCAGAGCCCAAGAGAGTGTTAACCAAGGCATCAATGGAGCCTATAACCAGCAACATTCAACAATTACAGCAAGATGTTTTTGAGCAAACACTTCAGGTCTATGGGCAATCAAACCTGCCTGATTGTCCAACTCCCCGGCCGCAGCTTCCTATACCTGGGGATGACCTAGGGACTGATTGTGCTGGTACATATTAAATCAAGGCTTATCGTTTATTAGAGCAATTGGCTCTAGTTATATGAAATACTTCCAATATTTATTGCTGTGTTGCTGTTATAAATTTTGGTGCTGATTATTTGATTGTTGGAGGACTCCCATGTTACATTTTTTGTATTACACATCTTTACTTCATTTTGTCATTCTTGATTTCTGTGTAGTATACAAAATAAAAAGGGTAAAACAGTTAAATAGCTGCTTTAACGTATCTTTTCCTTACTGAAATCTCAACATGTGAGTGTTGCTTGATAATTCTGGACTAGCTGATCAACGGTTCAATCTATCAATTACTCGGATTGGGGTAATGCTTGGGGTAGCCTCTAGTCAATTTACTACGGTATGCATTGCTTATCAAAATTATGAATTATAAATGTGTTAATCATACTCGGATTGTATGCAAAACTATAGGCTGAGTGCAAGTCATGATTAAGTGGTATTTAAAAGTTCCTAAGCCATGATGCATTTTGGCGTACATGCTAATTATGAAGGCCCAATTATATTTTATTAAATCCAAAGTTCCAACTTAAACACAGGTTTCGCATAGGTGAATTGCGCAAATGCAGCCTGCATTAGCCTTTACATCATGGATTGTGCGTCAAATGACCTGAGTAATGGGATTGTGGCATTTGAATAATTTAATTTGATACTGTCCATGGAGTTCGTATGGCACCGTTCAGTGGGTGGATATTTAATGTGTATATTTTATGTGAGCCAATTATCTGCCTTGATGTTTCTATCATTTTGTTAATTATATAGGTGCCTTGCTGTTTGGTCCCTTCTCTCGTAACGCTTACTATTTCCTTCTATAGATTCTTTAATGAAGCACAAGTCTGTTATGGATGATGGGTTGCAGCAAGATCGAGACCACAGTGATCATGACACTGATGAGCGTAGTGACAGCTTACGTGGTCAAAGTAAAGCCAACCAACATGTTCTCCAACCTCAGCAGGCAACAGGAAACTACAATCACACATATTGTCCTTCTTCTGCTAATGAAGAGGAGTCCCCTACTCAACATTTGGCTAATGAAGACATATCTTGTCCTGGTATGAGATAATATATGTAATTATTATCTTCAATTATCTGTTGTGTTAGAGCTTCCCTACCATCGGTCTTCCTTGATCCTTCAACTGTTATTTTGGGTTGGAAAACTTAATTCGGGAACATTATCAAATTGATGAATGTTGAACCTAGTGGAAACTGGTCATGAAAATTTTAAAAGATTAAATTTGTGTGTCAATATATTTGTATAAATTATCTAAGCACTGGTCTTCCCTGATTCTTCAAATTGTGGTTTTGAGATTGAAAGCATACATGCTGGAACAAAATCATGAGAATGAATTTTGAACCTATTGGTCACAACTCACAAATATTTTATAGATTAAATTTGTGCATCAATATATTTGTATAAATTATCCATTCAAACAATTGATTCTTCCCTGATCATTGTCTCTATGATATTCATGATGATGGTGATGCATCTGTTATTGTGTGGTCCTCCAATTCTTGCATATCATGCATACAAGATGTTTCTTAATATGATGTCCTTATATAATAACATACATCTTCCTGTTTTCTGACATTAACATATGTGGTTTGTTGCCTCTACATAGACCCTGCTATTGACCCTTACAGAAGAGACAATGATCATGTAAATGGAAACCATTTGGGTCATTTGACAAGCAGCCTTGATAGCCAAGGGGAAGGTGGGTCTGTGGTTCCTCACGCAGTACTTGAGAATACACCAAACTATAGCCAGACAAATGAGTTGCAACCTTGCTTTGATGCATTGCTGCCCTATCCATTACCATCAGATGGCGATGCAGGTTCTTCAGGTGGTGCTTACAGCTTCTAAAATTGAGGAGTTGTTTATATCAAGTGGTTTGTATGATCATTTTCTTGTTTTTTTTTTAAATAGACTTTTCTAGCAAGAAAAGGAGGACTCGTGGCCCTACAAAGTGCCTTTATGTGTGGAGTCGACGTGAAGATAAGCGTATTTTTGTTCCAATAAACAAGCTTGGAGAGCCTATAGGCTCAAAGGCAGCAAAGCTAAGCAACTTCCTAGGAACTATAGCTCGAGATGGAAGGTTGGTTCCACTCAGTTACATCACTTGGAAAAAAGTTCCTGCTGAAATTCAGGAGAAAATATGGCGGCTTGTTCAGGTGTTTATAATTATGAAAAATAGAATTTTGCGTAGTGTGATGATTTGCTTTTCCATTTCTGCTAATACATGCAATTTATATTGTAGTCAAAATTTGATTTTGACTCTGAGATAAGGGGATGGGTCTTCAGAAACCTGGCAACAAAATTTGCTAACTGGAAGGCACATTTGAAGTCGAAACATTATAACCCACATCAGACGGATGAGGAACGACTTGCAGATCGTGATAAGAGAGTCCTTCCGGACCAATGGCAGCATCTGATAAACTTCTGGAACTCAGAAGAAAGTCAGGTACGTGCCACGAAAAACTTCGGTCAGATGTGTGATTATCTTTATGCATGGGATCCAAATACTTCATTTACATTGCAGAAGCAAAGTGAAAGAAATAAAGCCAACCGAGCAAAGGTGAAGTTTTGCCACACTTCTGGCACAAAGAGCTTTGCACGCCTCAGTGAGGAGGTAATTGCCTTTTGATTTAAAACTTTGGCCATCGTTGAAGGACAAAAATAAATGATAAGTATCATTATGAATAGGTTTTTGGAGTTTCTAAGCTTAATATAAGAAGGTGCTTCTAGTGGTAATGATTTACCTGGTAACAGTAATTTCTTTTCTGTAAGTCGTGTATTTAAGTCAGGACAAGGGTTGTTGCGTCTTTGTTGCTGAAAAAAGTGTATGTAAAGTAATTTTTCATTGTGACCTCTGATTTTTCTTAACAGCGAGCAAAACATAATGGGAAAGAACCAACCAAAGCTGAGTTGTTCATATTAACCCGTACCCGCAAAGATGGGCAGCCTGTGAATGAATCATCATCAATGGCAATTGTATGTTCTAAACTCGAGATAATATTTTATCTTGTCTTTGCTTATGTAAAAAATTTTAGGTTTGCAAATATTATCTCAAAGAGTATCTGAATGTGGGACTTTACATGTTTTGCAGTCACAACTGCGGGAAAAATTGGCTCAGCTACCTGACACTGTGCAAAATGATGATTGTGTTGATGACATTCTGTTTGAAACAATTGGTCAGACTAAACGTAGCCGGACGCGGATTTCTGGTCGTGTTGAAACACTAACTATGGCTTCAGAAATTAAAAGGGCAGCTGAAGAGGAGGTAAGCCAGATGCGACAGAAAATGGAACTAATGGAGCAAAAATACAAGCATATGGAAAGCTTAATGAATAAGGTTCTATCAAATATAGAGACGAGTTCTACAAATGAACAAGTCTGTGGGCCAGCAACCTTGGTGAGTATATCCTGATGCTCTTCCATTGTGAATATTTTACAATTTGCTCGGTCTCAGTTAAATTCTCTTTATAGCTGACTGAGGACGCTGGTGCTCCTGGTTCACCTATCGATCAAATTCCCACTGAACAGCTGCCTGAAATGCTGGCATCATCAGAGGTTAGTTTCCTACTCATTTGCTCATGTATTATCGTTGTTGTGATAGCAATGCAGATCTTTTGGCGTCTAATCATACTTATGCTCATTAATTTCGTATCCATTGGTCAAATATGCATGAGACATGAACGTGTCCATAGGTGTTGCTCCTTATGATGAATATCTAGATGGTAACATCCCTATGTTTTTTCCTGTGTAGCAAATGTGACTTTTGAAGAGTTCAAATTTAATGTCCGAATTCGTCCAGAGTATTTTTCTGTTGTTGAGAGGCCTATGAATTTCTGCATGTGATTTTGGACTGAACTTTCTTTTGTATGGACAAGTGGGAGCAGTTCTTGGTCATGTCCATAACACACTGATATTGGCAGGGCATGTAAGAGTCAGTGGCTTGTAGTATATAGAAACCTCAAAGAGAAGTAAAATCCGCATTCTAACGTGAGTTGTACTCGTCATGTGGCGTTCTGGTTCCTCATCGTGTCAGTATGTATTTATGTATGTGATGTGAGTGATGTATTTTCAAAAAGTCTGGAAGTCACAGTATGGGAAATGTCGACACTATATGTTTGCTCCGATGGTATGTATGGTCATTCCTTCTTCTGACGTGTTTCCTCTTCCTTTGTCTCTTACCTTGACAGTTATAATCCAGTTGTGATTTGACCCTTTTCTCTCGCAAAATATAACTTCAGATACACCCAAGGAAGAGATTCAAAGCTCAATGGGCATCATCACCCTGATTCAGCATCTTCATCAGTCCACCAGTTTCTGTAAGGAAGTTATTATAGTTATGTAAGAGCAGATTAGAGCAACTTGCGCTTCTGTAGAGTTTGTTTAATTTTAAGAAACCATAAGTTTTCGACACTGTCATGACTTTGATGACTGAAAAAAAGTTATCAGCTTCCATCAAGGTGGCAATGGACTTCATGAATATGGCTAGACGCTACTGTCTTCCTTGAACCGAATTCTGAGCCGTAGTAGTGTAAGGGAAGTATCCACCAAAACGTAGCTGCTAGTTATGAAAACCAGACTCTCAAAACTACCTACAACGTCACGTAGCTGTTCATTCATTCATATGACGACGTGCATGCAGTAAAACTTACAAGCGGGCCGATACCTACTGATTAGCACGACTGAGTTTTAGGGTGATCCACGGAACGAGAGAGAGGCGAGATGTAAAGACAGAGGGTTTAACGGGGGTTTTATGGTGACTTTTCATGATATATGGGAATCGTATTAGATCGACTTTGGGATAATTTAGATAATGATTATCGTTAATCAGTTATTATTTATGAGTGCACCACCATATAATATATATATATATATATATATATATATATATATATATATATATATATATATATATATATATATATATATCTTACGAACTGTGTTTTAGTACGAACAAAATAAGAATTAAAACATTGATAATTGCGGAACACTCCGACTCCGTATCAGCCAAGATGATAATTGTACCCCCACTAAAATTGATACTTTAAATTAATGTTATATATATATATATATATATATATATATATATATATATATATATATATATATGGGGAAAATGATCAATAAGCAATGCTAATTTTGCATTGTCTTAACTGTTTTTGAGTTGCATAAGATCTAAGGCAATGCATAAACAATCAAAATATTTTTATTACCTTTGGACACTGTTGTCTTCAAATACACTGCAAAAATTTAGCAAATGCAAAATAGAATTGGCAACAAAAATTTGTGAGGCAAAGGCAATAGAAAATAAAATAAAACACAAAACTTCATGCAACACAAATTTTTGCATTGCGAGCAATACCCCTGTTAATTGGATAATAAATTGTCTCCATCAAAATCTTTTCAAATAAGACAAAATATTGAGTAAGTAGAACGTGGAGGAAGTATAATATATGAAAATACTAAACAATCATTTTATTTTCCACTACCATTAAAAGTTTCATGGAAATATGAAGGAAGTAACAATAACAACCCTTTATCACCTTCATACATTATATAATATTACAATATAGTATAATATATATAAAAATTATGATAAATCCTTAAAATAAATATTGAGTAAACCTCCATACATGATATAATATTATAAAATCATGTAATATATTAAACTTTTATATGACAAATATTTAAAATAAATATTAAGTACACATTCATAAAAGATACAATAACATAAAATAATATGATATATTAAAAATTTGTATGACAAATATATACCATAAATATTAAGGAATCAATTTCAATTTTCATCGGATACATTGAAGTTGATAAATAAAAATTAGTTGGATACATAAAAGACACCTCAAATACATTGAAAAAGATTGAATTATATTAAATTTGTTGGTTAAGAGTAAGAATCACATTTTCGACTAAATTTTTTTCCTCTCATATCTTCCATCTAAATAGTTGAATTTTTTCATTTTTTCCAAATATTTTTCTTCCCAATAAATTTTCTCTAAAGCAAACACTAGGCTTAAGGATAATATTTGGAAAACCTTGACATGATTTTATATGAGTCATTCTTGGATGGACATGATGCACCACATGGTCACCTAACATATCCCTATTAGTATTGTGTCATGTCCAACCAAGAATTTTTCATTTTATATACTCCTATTTCTTTTTTATTAAAATTCCATAGTTATTAGAACCGGACCGGACCGGCCGGTTCAACCGGTCGAACCGTGAACCGCTGGTTGGTCCGGTCCGGTTCCGCTAAACTTACCGCTATGTATTTAGAACTGGGTTCAACCAAACCGAACCGATGAAAACCGGATAAAACCGATAGAGACGGGATGATTTATTAAACCGATTCAATATTTAATTAATATAATTACCATCTTAATTAATAAAATTAACGATACATAGGCGAGCCGAGTGGCAGAAGCTGCTGGATTGTTGGCACCCCTGTTTACTAGCTCAACATTTACCCCCTCCATTAATAAAACAAGACTTACACTCTCTCCTCCATCAATACCCTCCCTCGGAAATCACCAACCAACCAACTGGGAGTTCTTACGTCGGAAGACATGGACGAGGTAGAGAAACCCGATCCCAAACCTACCCTGAAGCTGCCCTTCAAGGTCCGCTTCCAGCTGGCCGCCCACACCGCCGCCATGAATGCGTCCAAGCTCCTCGGAGGCACTGTCCGCCAGCAATTCGTCGATTTCATGGACTCCAAGGCCCCGCCTTCTCCCACCACCCCCGTCAATGGCGTCACCTCCGCTGACTTCACCGTCGACAAGCCTCGCAACCTCTGGTTCCGTCTCTACAACCCATCATCCTCCTCCTCATCTCCCTCTCATCCACCGCCCCAACTCCTCCTTCCCACCGTCGTCTTCTACCACGGAGGCGGCTTCGTCTACTTCTCCGCCCACTCCCGACCCTTCGACGATATGTGCAGGCGTCTCGCTCTCGAGCTTCCCGCCTTTGTCGTCTCCGTCAACTACCGCCTCGCCCCGCTGTTCCGGTACCCCTGCCAGTACCACGACGGATTCGACGCCTTGCAATTCATGGACTCCCCCGAGTTCCCGCGCCCCGCTAACATGGACTTAAGCCGGGTGTTCCTCTCCGGCGACAGCGCCGGAGGGAACCTGGCGCACCACGTGGCCGTCCGAGCTGGCCAGCACGAATTCAAGGAGCTGAAAATCGTGGGCATGGTGCTCTACATGCCGTTTTTCGGAGGGGAGGAGCGGACGGAGTCAGAGAAGAGGCTTGTGAACGTGCCGCTGATCAACCCGGAGACCACCGACTGGATGTGGAGGTCATTCGTCCCCGAGGGAGCCGACAGGGACCACGCGGCGGTGAACGTGTTCGGGGCCAACGGAGCGGATATCTCAGCGCTGCCATTCCCGAGCACGGTTGTGTTTATAGGGGGGTTTGATCCGCTGCAAGATCGGCAGAGGAGGTACGTGGAATGGCTCAAGGGCTCCGGCAAGGATGCGGAGATGATCGAGTATCCGAGCGTGTTCCACGGGTGCTACACGTTTCCGGAGATTAAGGAGAATGGTACGATGATACATGACTTCAGGGAGTTTATCAAAAAGCATTCCGACCCAGCTGATCCTTCTCCTCCTCCTGCAACTACTTCAACAACAACAGCTGCTGCTGCTGCTGCTGATAATACTGCGGTAGTTAATTAGCCACCACCAAGTTGTATAGTATAGATACTACTCAATACGTACGAATATGAAAGTGGAGGGGTGTCCGGTTATTGACCCCTATAAAAAATAATAATAATAATAATAATGAGCAGGTGGAAATATAATTAATGGAAAAAATTCAAGAGCTAGATCCTATTGAAAAGTTTAAGTGATTAGTGCGTCATTCAATATTAGTTTTGAAATTTTTTTAATTTTCAATGCTCCAAGTTATTGGTCTAGAAATTCTTGAATGGATACAGTCCATGTGATGAATGTAGACACTGTCAATGAAAAAGGCATCATGTGTCATTTTGAAAAATCAAAATGACATATGACATTTAATCATTGATTCACTTTTTTTTTTTAACTTTACAAGCGTCACATGATTAACTGATAAAACTGGTGTGTCCACTCAAAAATTTCTATTATACATTCATTCATATATCTGATTCTGATTGTTGCAGAATTTGTAATCCAAGGAACTCCATGTCCACCATACATACTTAATATAATGTGATAAAGGACGTCCTGGTTCCGAAAGATGTCATATTTCTCCAAGTCAAAAACAACAAAACTCTGACAGAAAACGAGTGGCAGACACCAGAAGACTATTAAAACTTGTTGAATCTTATTTTCTCAAATCCGGATGTTAAATAATCTGATGAGAAAGTTTCATCGTCCAATCCAAACAAATTTAAAGAGCATTTTATGAAGTTTATTCATGGTTTGTGCACTTTTTGTTTTTTTACTTCACGTATGATTTGCAATTGCAAGTAAAAGAAGATCGTTGCACATATGGAAAATGTGTTCTGAATTACAAACTCTAATAGTACTTCCTAACACAAAATTTTAATTGTTTTTGTAATTACGAACCATCCGAGATGGGTTGTAAACTGATTTTATGCACGGTTTTCTTGTTTGATTTGTGTATTTCCTTTTTGTACTTCTGGTATGGTATGCAAGTAAAAAACATTATTCAACATACAAATCCAAATTTAATCATAAGAATTTTATTTAATAGTAAGAAATATAGTTATTTGTGTGATGATTTGAACACTGATTTTTACCTAGTAAAATTTAATTCCTCCTCATGTTTAAGTTATATTTATCAAATAGTATTAGATGGTGGCTAGCTATATGATAAGTATAGTGATTGTATTCAATATTCACTTATTTACATTGATTTTTACTAATTGTATAATAAAATTCACCGATAAAATTATAATATTGACTGAGTTCTCTGATGAAACAATGGATCAAATCAACATTTATAAATGAAGAGTAACAAATAAAAGAGGATGGACTAAATAAGTAGTAGATGATGTTACTAAGTATTTGACAAATTTATGATAATAATCCCTAAATAACATTTAATATTCATTAGCTACAATGACCTACTGATATCGATATGCATCGAAATAATTGATGTGAAGCGAACTTACATCCGCCAACCACATTTGAGGCAAATTGTAGATGATCTAATTTAATTTCTTACTCACTCTGTTTGTCTTATATTGTATATCATTTAATTGAATTTTTTTGTCTACATCTATATATATATATATATATATATATATAATATCAACAACTATTTTAAAATGTCAAAAATTTGTTCAATCTTTAGCATTAACTTCACATTAATCTACTCAAATTAGCCTTAAACGACATTTATAAAAAATAGAGAAAATATATATTATATAAAATTAGCATTTTACTTGGGAAAACTAGTATATTTGAAATAATGTTTGGCTCACTTGAGACTCGTAAGTGAAGGGATTCCTTTGTTCTATTACAATTATCTTTTTATTTCCCCTCTCAAGTGATCTGCAATCACTTTCTTCTTCATCTTATCAAGTCAACTTTCAAATCTAATTTAGTATCATATTTCTCAAGATTTAATTCTTTTCCTTTCTCCATTTGTCTTGAATCAATAATTTTTTATGATGTGCTTCAATTGGCATTGACTTTCATTGACCTCACATATTCAACTTAGTCTTTGACTATCAATATCTCTCATCTGACTAGGAGAAATCATCTTCATTCAAATTTCCATTTTGTTAAATAATACTCAATCATGTCGACGACACAAGCAGCGTAAACTTGGTGACCGATACCTTTCATAATTTTTGGATATGGCATTGGAAAAACACTCCAATTGTTTCTGACCATCAGACTCTATTCATTGAAGTTGAAAAGTTATTTGATGTAGCTACAATCTCTCCAGCAGACTAGGGTATGTTGTCTTCAGTGACAACAACTTCGATGTTACTAACTACAAAAACTATAATATATTTACAAGTTTGATGATTACATTGTCTCTAGGGATGGCCGCTAAGATTTCTCCAATTCCAACACCTACAAAGGCGGCAGCTAGAATTTCTCGAACGAGATGGCTAGAGTTTCTCCTAGAATACTTCATGTTGCCTTTGAAAATTCTAATCAATTTTCTTCAAATTTAGATCAATCTGGCTCGATTTCTTTCAAACATTCATTCAATCTTCTATTCATGTCATTCCTGTGGCTCACCATTCTTTTAACATTCTTCAATAATGCAGCTGCCATTCCTTTTATATCGAACACTTCACCTCTGAGGCCTACTTCTTCCATCATAGATATTTCTCCTAGACATGGCCTTATTCATGGCCATAAATAAGGAGGTCATATATTTATTTATTAAAGAAAATAAGGAGTTTCTCCTACTTGCATTTATTTATTTTTTCTACAAAAAGAGTAGCCATGAATAAGTAGGGGCAACAAGGTTGGTGTAGCTTTCAAGGCAGATCCAATCAGGGGCTGAGCTGGGGGCAACAGGATCTGCCGTCATCCGAATTCCATCTAAAACATTTATGTTCATATAAAAAATAAAATTTAAAAAATTTTCATATATAAAAAAATAAATTTACATGTTTAATTTCAATTAAATTTTTAATTTTATCCTTTTAAATTCAATTAAAATTTAATTATGTAATTTTACCTTCCGAAAAAAAAAAAAATTCTCAATCGGCAGCCGGATCCAATCTCTATAAAATGCTTGACAAGGCTGCTGCACAGTGCGCACACACACTCGTCCATATCCACTGGATACTCAGCATGGCCAAATCCACCTCCACCTCCACCTCCCAGTGGCCACCAAATCTGCCCATCAAGCTCCGCCTCCAGCTCTCCCTCTACACCGCCTTCGACAGCACTAACTTGGGACGCAAGCTTCTCTCCATCGTAGCCGACGCTCGAACCCCCGCCTCCCCTCGCCGCCCCACCAACGGCGTCCTCTCCTCCGACGTAACCGTTGACCCTGACCGCTCCCTATGGTTCCGCCTCTTCCTCCCAGCCCAACTCCCACCCTCCACCCCCCTCCTCATCTACTTCCACGGCGGCGGCTTCCAGCGCTACTCCCCCGACAGCAAAGTCTTCCACGCCCTCTGCCGAAACTTTGCCCAGCAGATCCCCGCCGTCGTCGTCTCGGTCAACTACCGCCTCGCGCCTTCCTTCCGGTACCCGTGTCAGTACGAGGATGGGTTCGACGTGCTGAAGTTCGTCGACCGGCCGGAGTTCCTGTCCCAGTATCTCAACGGGGATAATCTGAGAAGATCATGTTTCCTCGCGGGAGACAGCGCGGGAGGGAACATCGCGCACCACGTGGCGGTCAAAGCGAGCGGATACAAAGAGTTCAAGAGCCTCAGAGTGATAGGGCTGATCGAGCTGATGCCGTTCTACGGCGGGGTGGAGAGGACGGAGGCGGAGCTGAGGTTGAAGAAGGCGCTGATGCTGGATGTGGGGAGGACCGACAAAATGTGGGAGGCCTTCTTGCCTGAAGAGGCTGACAGGGACCACGGGGCGGCGAACGTGATGGGGTCGAATCGGGTGGATCTGTCGGGCATGGAGTTTCCGACGACGCTGGTGATTTGCGGCGGGTATGATCCGTTGCAGGACTGGGACAAGAGGTATTGTGAGTGGTTGGAGGAGTGTCGGAAGGAGGTGGCGGCGCTGAAGGTGTACGAGAATGCGTTTCATGGATTTTATGTTTTCGAGGAGCTTCCCGACACACAGATGATGATTAAGGATGTCAAGGAGTTTGTCCACCACACTATTGCTTCTCAAGTTGACTAAGTCCATTCAAAAATAATCAACATGACCTGTCAGCAATCCAAAATTTTTAATTCGAGTCTTGTTGATACCGTTTTACGCTTAATAAAATAGAAGGATGACAGTTCCAACCAAAAAATAAAAAAAAATACTTAGTTTGTATTATGGTTTCTATCATACAATATCAACTTCTCCATAAATATTTTCTCCTTTAAATTTTCATCCACAACATCGATATCGATTAAAATTGAAATTCTAACGTTAAACCGACAAGACCTAGGAGGCAAGGCGATTTTTTTTTATTTATGTGAAATTAATTTAATTTTAAAATATTTAAGTCATAGTTCCAAATATTTTAAAATTGTAAAACAAATAAAACCTTTTTCTAAACTTCAGTTGGATGTAAACCCTAAATCATAGAATTCAAGAAATTTGAAAATTCTAAAATTTTATACACGTATAACGAAAGAGAAAAGAAAAACAAAACGATATTTTTACCCGATCTCTCACATAATTTATATAAGATGTCATATTTTTTTATCAATATAAATATATTTCAATTATCCTGCCAAGGTACTGACTTATTTCATAAAAATGACAATAATGACATATTGAGTTTTACATGAGAATCGTGACAATGAATTCATTTGCATCTATCTTTCTCAAAAGTAATATTATTATACTTATTAACATAAATCTAATGAAATATAAAAAACATAATTATATAAAGTATTATGTATACAAAGTGGAGGTGCGCGTGATCTGGCCCGCAGTGAGTATGGGCGTACACTATCAAAGTGGAGGGGGTGTGCGGCCCCTAGCCACCAAGGGGGAAGTGGG
>NQLW01000053.1:3937510-3991350 GCA_002312845.1 Kalanchoe fedtschenkoi | reverse complement strand
GTAATAAATGTGATATACCTGATGGAATGGCAGGTGATGGAGCCAGTGATATGGGTGGCCCATAAGGCTGGTATGGGTAGCTTCCAGCAGTTGAGTTCATGGCCGAGTATTGGATCAAATGGTGATGGTGCTGCTGCTGATTAGCATGATATGCATATTGGCCATAGCCACCGCCCCCTGTGCCGTATGGAAGATAAGGGTAGTAAGGGGTGGCTGATGCTGTTGCTGCTCCTGAGTTAGCTGCCATCACCATTCCTCCACTAGCAGCTGCTGTCCCATACACCGGGTACTGCCCAGCTATCGCCCCTCCATATACACCGTAATAGTTCTGAAATGTGCAATGACATGAATTGAATCACGTAAGACACAATTAATAAAATTGAGCTACCCTCTTTCTGAACAATGTCACATGAGATGTCTCTGTATGTTCCTTGATAGTTGATCACCATATCGACTTATGACTTATGTCCAGTACAATATCTCTTTACAGCTGGACATCATGTAATTAATTAACACATACACTAAACATTCATAGTATTGTTATTAGTCATGGTAAATGTAAAAGTGTAAAAGCAAATATGTAATATGGATCAATGAGAAGAAAGACATGTTAACAAAGGCATCCTAAGTTAAAAAAGTGAAGAGAGAGGGAGAACAAACACACCGTTGGGTAGGCATAATCCTGGGAGTACCTGTTGAAAGGAGTTGTAACTGTTAGAATAATTGTAGCATGCAGGTGAGGACCTCAACTGGCCCATATCCATATGGGTAAAACTATAAGTTTTAAGTTTATGAAACATGAGGTTGATGGGAACATGTGTGAAAGTTAAGAGCAGTCAGTCCTGCTTAGAAAAGAAAGCCAACCATTAGACACTTCCATGATTGATCAGCAGGTAGCAAGTGGAAGAGAGAGAAAATTGTCAGACAGATAGAGAGAAGGAAGCATGCTTTGCATTGCTGGGGGTTGGCTTGGCTTGGCTTGAGTTGGGCCCTAATGCATACAGTCTGGATTTCCTTGCTTATAATGAAGACTTTTTACACATGAGGGGATTGAGATAGGAGTCGGAGGAGTGCATGCATGTGCTAAGGGATAAGGATCTGTATGTACATGTGTGTAACTTCCGAATATATAAAGAGAGATTGTATGACTTAAATTAAGGATGTTTGCACTGCTTACCCAAAAACATTATAGGGTATTCCTTGGTGGATGGCATAATGAGGGAAGGTTGCAGCACAAGCAAAAGCTGCTCCCATTCCCACTCCCACTCCCAATCCCACTCCTCCAGCTTTCTGAAAAGGATTGTTCATTACTCTACTGTTGCTCATGTTCCTTCCCCCCACTCCTCCTCCTCCTCCTGCAGTTTCAATCAATATCATATCTGTTAGCTTAAATTAATACTAAATACTGATCACACTTTCTTCTCTTTGCAGTAAAAGCCTTACATCAATAGTAAAAGCTTAATTAATTTGTATTAGAAATATACATTTAGTAGTGTTGAGTGTAGACTAAACAATTTAGCCACCAAAAACAGTATTATCGATAAGTGGCCTCATGGTTTCAATGTTCGTCAGCCATCACCCCTAGATGCTTAACACATAATATAATGATTGCTTTGCATGATATGCTAAACAAGAAAGTGAGAGGATGTGCCCTTATTCATGTAAATTTCTTCTAGTTATATACTCCATTACTAAATGGAAGATGTCATTCTTCGCTAAGAAAAGGTAGAATGATTTACTAATAAGCATTACTATTATTCCCATTCCTACTATCTTATTTTATACAGTCTTCATTAAGAAAGATTAATCACTCAGCATTTGGAGAAATGAATAGGATAAAAGGTTTAATTATTTGCTTAAATCGCAACCAACCAAACTGTGACAAAATCGCATAAGATAATACAATCATATATTTTGAATATGGTAACAATTAATTAACATTATTTATAAGGTCCAAGAATCCTCATCAGTCATCCTAAATTAAAATATATAAAGTAGAGAAAATGGAAAGCAAGAGACAAGTGAACTTTTGTTTACTGTAAATACTATTTGGGGACAAGAGAAGATGTGAAAATTAAGTATCAGAGTGGAGAATGGAGATAGAGAGTAGTTACATACCTTGTTTGTTGGGTGAGGAAGGTTTTGATTTCTGGGCACCAAAAGCAGCAAGATTGCAATTAGCCCTTCTACCATCAATAACTGGAGCTGGATCCACGCAGGCCTTCATAGCCGATTCTGCTTCGCGAAAGGTCACCTAATATCGTCAAAATATCATCACCCAAAATGAATATTTGTATCTTTATGATCGATCAGCAGTTGACCTAAAAAATAATAATGACTGCTTCTTTGTTTTCCTAATTAAGGAGAGAAAAGAAGCAGATTGAAATTAAGAGAATTATGATAGGGAGGGAGAGAGGGCATACGAATCCGTAGCCTTTGGATCTGCCGGTGGACTTGTCAGAGATGACAACAGCCTCCAAGATGTCACCAAACTGCTCAAAGTATTGCTTCATGGTATCTTTCTGGGTCTCCCAAGCCAACCCTCCAACAAACACTTTGGTGTATGTTGTGTCACCAAACTGGCTGTTGCTGTTGTTGATGGCGGCGCTGATGAGTGGTGTCATCTTGCGGCTGCTGGAGATTCAGTTCAACTCTTGATCGATGAAAATGAAGAAGAAGTCAGATCTAGGTTAGGTAGAGAGAGAAAAAATGGAGGGAAGGAAGAGGCAAAAGTGAAAGTGGGAAAAGAAGAAGAAGAGGGTAAGTGATAATGCTGCAAATTAATTATATAAACAGCCCGGCAGCAGCCAAGCCCTACCACAATCCTTTACACATTTTCACGCGCTCTTCTAAACAGAGAATTGGAATTTACCACTGATATACCATTCAAACAAATTAGATAAAAAAAACTTAAAAAGGCGATGAACTATCATTACTTACTTAATTGGGGTCCCAACTATTATAATTTTTTTAAAAAAAACTATGAAAAAAAATTAAACTGATTTTCTGAAATAAAATTTACCATTACATTCTTAAACCAATATTATTATAAGACTTATATTTGTGTGTGAAAATTACGTCATTTGGTTATCAAAAGACGTCGTATTCTTTATGTGCGCTAAACGATATAATTTATTTTGATAATCTAACGAAGTAATTTTCGCACACAAATCTAAGTCTTACAATAATATTAGTTTTGGTATGTAACGGTAAATTTTATTTTAGAAAATCAGTTCAATTGTTATTTCATCGCATCATATTTAGAAATCGTGGTAGTTCAGGCCGCAATTGAGTAAGCGGTGATAGTTCAAGATCATTTTAAATTTTTCTCAAAAAAAAAGGTTCTAATCATGAAATACTTGAAATAGTAGAGATAATAAAGAATTTATTGCAGATTTTATTGTTGGAAAAGCAGCATGAAGTAAAAGTCAATATAAAAATTGAAATTCGTGTGATTTTGTTAATTTGGTTGAGGTTAATTATTGGAAAATGTCAACAAAACATAATACAAAAAATAATGCAGAATATTTCAAACAATGAAACACTTTTGCACCCTGAAATCTTTTAATCCACCAAATTTTGCAAAATCCAAACAAGAGATGCGTATATAGAGCGGCTAAGTGGATACAAACATATTTCATCTATCTCTTTTACATGTCACTTAACGAAATTATTTGTCTATTTTTACTTGTCACTCTACAATCACTACCAGAATTCATACGGTCATACATGTTATATGTATCAAACATCTAAGAGACCAGTTCAAGGTCCTCAACTTGTTCCTTCCTGATTATGTGTATCATCATTTCGTTTGTCCATGTGTTATTTTTATTAAATATTGTAACACTAATGTTTCATATTATTTTTTTTATTGAATTGTTGCGCTTATATAATGAGCAAATGGTCTAGCAGAAAATAAGTTATGAAATCAAAAAATATTTTTAAATTTTTTAATAATAATTAATTAGTGAACGGAAAATGGCCAGAAAATACCCACAAAATAGTCTCCGGATGAGTGGCCATAAATTTTCGGAAACATATCAAAAACTTTCTTTGGCCGTAACAAGGCCGGAAACCATCTGAAAACTTTCAAACTCTTGATTAGATTCTTTAGATGCTGATACATATAATCGCATGTGATCCCTCAAACAGTTACACTCCTCGGAGCTATAGATCGACATTGGTAGTTCTATGTATCCAAAATTGACCTAAATGAGTAAAAACTATCACTAAAATAGAGTTTCAGTCAGAAGCCACAACAGAGTTTCAATGATAATAATATGTAAGTATCAAAAGCTATATCAGTTCAATCTAACCTTCGCATTGACTAGCTAGGCGCTGAATTACATGATTCACATTTTCTGAATTCCAGTGGCAGCCTGAGAAAAAGATTACTTAGTTGGCTCGCATATAGTATAGTCACTCACGGATGCACTACATTGAGAAAACATGAAAAAATATAATGACAAGACCAGACTTATAAGCTTTCATAGATATTCTATTTTAAGGATCTTAACAATTACTCAAACTTACAATTTCTTTGTGAATTTTCAGACCATATATGATCTCAAAAAATCGTATTCCATTATTTTTAAATAGTCACACATCCAATATCATTGTGATTTCAATGCTTCCATCCTACAACACAAAATAATGTATTATCCAGAAATCATATTATTATATTATTTGACAAGTGGTCTCTAGTTCCATTAACAAAAGCAAACCAAACATATGTATTTAAAAAGTTCATGATTAATCTCATACTGATTATATATAAATTATGAATTACAAGTTGATTTTTAGGTTTAAATCAAAGGTTGGATCAAAAAACTTAAAAATAGCCTCACTTTCATGTTTATAAAGTTTAAATGCCAAATTTGGCCAAAAATCCAAGGTTAAAATATCTAGTTCCATTAATTACAACAAACCAAACATATGTCTTCCTCCTTCATGATAATCTCATATTGTATTATATATAAATTTTGAATTACACAACTCGTATTCACACACAAACAAAGACAACTGACAATTATAAATAACATCATTAAGTTCATTTAAATGGCCCTCTCATACTGGTGATCAAATCTAGTTTCGTCCAAAATAACATATCTTTCTCCTTCCACACAATACAACATTCTAATATGTATTTATACATATATAGAAGTTCACTAAAATGTGACTAAATCGAACTAAAATTAAAAATTTATGAGCAAAAATGCTGTTGAACTTAACAAAAGTTGAGACATTCAGGAGAGAGAAAAAGCAGCCAAACTGAATTAAAATTAAGATTTCTCTTGAAAAATAGTAGCTAAACTCAAATGGAATTGAGATTTTGAAGAAAAAACCGCCACTCAATCAAATTCAGGTTAATTGTTTTAAAATTGAGACTTTCATTACCAAAAAAAGTCGATGAACATAATTAAAATTGATGTTTCTTCGAGAGAAAAAAGTGGCAGCTGAACTGAATAAACTGAAACAAAAGCAATTCATGAGATGATTTTAAGAAAAGATTATTTACCTGATCAGTATTTCTTATAGTTGATTGATTTGATATTCTGAATGAAGAGTTGTATGCACACTTTCATCATCCTCATCCATAGACAAAAGGTAAATGTCGAAAGATTAAAGGATCAAATGTTCCACCTCCTGCCCCATTACTGTCTCATTTTATATATCTATCAAATAAAATAAACTTATTACAATTCAAATAAATTTAATAAAAAATTTATTTCAAAACATAAAATTTCTCATGATCGTGAGCTAGTCAAAATCTCATAAAAAGTGTTCGAGACCGTATTATCCAACAAACTTATGTTGATATGCTTCAGCCTCCATAGATCATCATCTGACAACACAACATACGACTTCCATCATATTGAACTGAATTCCATTTGCATTTCTCAAGGCTGAGTATCTAATCTCATCAGCTTCTTTAGGATTGATCTCGAAAAAAGAGAGGAGAGGATAAGTGAAGAAGAATGTTGTTTTTTAGATAAGAGAAGAATTCGATAGAAAGGAAAGAAGAGTATATTTATTATTTATTCACTTTAATATACCCTTGCAGTAATATTAGAATGATGGGAATTGTGATGCAATGAGATACAATAAACTCAATAACACCATCTAAAACTGAAATAAACGTAATAAAATTCAAGAAGAACACGATAATACATCGTGATAACACACCATGTGCAATGCAATGCACCAAAATTGGACTAAATATGTCAATTTCAGAAAATAAACAATCAAACCAAAAATCAATACTTTTGTTTGCAATTCAAATTTCCTGACTGGCAAAACTAGACTCCAATCTACTAGCCAAAGCGCCAAATTTTATCAGAAAATCAATACATTAAAACTAAAAAAAGATTCGCTTTATGAAATCTAAAGTTTATCAAGATGAAGTTACACAACCAACTAAATCTGGGTCCAGGCGTGAGGCCTACAACATCAGCTAGCTTACATATCAATCCAGGGCGGGGCACGGGTTTCCAACACACGCGGCGGGGCGGGGGGTAAACAGAAGCACCAGTCGGCGAAGGAGTTGTTTAGGGTTTTGAAGAAGAGAGAAATTTAGGGAGAAAAAGAACATGCACCCGATTTTGATTTAGATTTTTCGATTATTTCCGACCATTTGGAAATAGCCAAACAAATGAGCACATTTTGAGCCACCTGTTTGGGGAGTTTCAGCTACTTTATAACTTTTTGTGTGCAAAAGCACCAGAAATACACAATGTGTCGAAAGTGGCCGCAAATTGGCCATTTTGGACAAATAATTATTAATTATTTTTTTTTTTCAAACGCCAAAAATTGGCATATAATGTGCTGGAAGTTAGCCGGAAACGAGCCCCCAATTCTTTCGGCCAGTTTCTGGCCAACTGGTTTTTTACCATAAAAATGCTATTTTTGGTAGTGTCTCTATTTTCAAGTTGATCGATGAGTTTTCTGTGTAGACCAAACACACAAGTATATTGAAATAGAAACTTAGTTCTCCGTAATCAAACACTTAAAATATTACCAAATTCTTACCCAAGCCACATAACAAACTCAACGATAAACTTAGATAAGCAATGACTGAAGTTTTTTCTCTTATAAGTTAAACTCAACGTTGTGTACCCCCATGTACCCAAGCCATCAGGCATCTGTCTTACGAAAGGTCTCCAGTTCAATGAATTCAGGCCCACTCTGCACCCTCCCAGATCCGGCTCCGATGGCCAACTGAGACCCAGAGCTTAAATCAAATTTCATATTAAAAAATATATTAAATTGTTGTAGAAATTCGAACCTTCCACCTTTGGAGTGAATAACAAGCTCACAATCAACTCCACTAAGTTAAATTTATATTTCTTAACAAGGCATAATTTCATTTCACAATATTTTCATCGCAACAAATGACAGTATTAATAAGAATGAATAAAATCATTAATTTATTCTCCACTAGTAGTTAGTTCTGAAACTTAAAAATCCTAAAAGTTTTAAATTTTAAAATTCTAAAAATACTACACAATGACACGCTAAAACCTAAAAATACTCAAAATCTAAAACTCTAAGGTTTATTTTTTTTAATTTGCATGATTGTTTTTTTCTTTTTTGTAAAGATTGAGTTTTTTTTTGTATTATTTCAATTTTCAACATGTCCCCTCCCATTCGTGCAATTACCTTGAAACAGACTAATTTAGACCTCGCTTTTAGTTTTGCACCAAGCCTCCAAAATATTGGGACTGACACTGAAAGTCAATACGGGGAACATAAGGCTTATTTGGCTGTTTTGCGAATTTTCATGGATTATTTTAAAAAATTCCTGAGAATTGCTAGAGATAATTTCTTCTACATTTGATAAACTCTTGCATTCAGGGTCAGGTGATTCACTTCCGCTCAAGTACTTCTCTTTACCACATGGGTTTTGAAATCTTGGTTTCCACACTTGGATGTTTTCTACTCCTGGGATGGCGGCTTTTTTCACTAACTTCCAAAACCAATGAAAATTTTTTATGAGAGATTTCTCGAACAGTCTCGAATAGTCGGCTGTTATTTTGGTGGCTTGAGAGCTGTTTTTACTCTTGTGATAAAACAGGAATTGCGACATCTTAATAACATTTTTCAAAGATATCTGCTCCTGTGTGCATAGTTGAATTGTGATAGGTCAGAATAAAAGTTTGATATTTATCCACTTAAACATCTACATTGAAGTTTTGTTATAAGATTCGTGTCAGAGGTGGAAGCACTTTGTTTCAATGTGGGTTGAGTTTTTCGTCTTCTACAGCATAGCGCTTCGACTGTATGAAACAGTTTGTATACAAAAATATACGACATTTTTTAGTTACAAACGCCGTACATAATTTTTTGGATACCATAAGCGATGTTTATGAAAAACATCATATATGGTAGAAAATGACTATATACAACATTTTAAATTTAAAAACGTTGTATATAGTTGTTGGGTTGGTCTATATACTGTGTTTTTAAATTAAAAACGTTGTATATAACCTTTTTTTTGTCATTTAAATAATATTACATCGTTTGAGATTAAAAATGTTATATTTAATTATAATTAATCATTTAAATCAATTTTTAACTATTTTAAAGAGATTTGTGTAAGGTTTGTTTCAATGTGAGTGAAAAATTTTTTTAAAAAATATTTATAAAAATACTGAGATGACATTACAAAATCTCCAGATGCCCTAAGGGCTTAAGACGTTCAATTCCTGACACCATCTATTTTATATGGCGATGTTATTTGTTTATTAGGATATGAAGGTAAAAGCTGTTTTGGTGTGATGGCGCGTGAGCTTAAAATTTTGATTAACTTGAGAGGGAAATCCAAAATGAAATTTTATTCTATCAATCTTTTAAGCTAATCCATAGATAGGACGATGGACCACCTCAAGTTCTCTTTGCATATATTACGAAGTAACCCCTCCTCCAGCAGTTTTACATTCAAGCCATGTTTGATAGCATGCATGATATTAGAAATTATTATTTGTAATAATATTAATAATCCCACCTAGTTTATAAGTATTATTAATCTTGATTTTAAAGAGTAAAATCGATATTAGAGATTAATAATATTTATTCTAAGAGTGAACCAAATATATCATATCGGTCTGAATTATTCTATCTCATTGTTAATATATGCTGTCAAACGGGGTCAGGTTATAATTTTTCAAACCTGATCCGGACCAAACGGGACCAGGTCCAACACCATAAATACCTTCTCATGTTCATTTTGTGATTTTTGAGTTTTAGATGACATGTGTTGCTCTAATGATTTTGAATATTGTCGAAAAATCTCAAACTCCTGGTAAAAAAAGTTACATCTGCAAAAATATATAGTTCAAATGAAGAGGATACGTGGCATAATGGTAAAGAATGATATTTTGGGGTTGAGAAGGTGGGAGAGAGGAAGTGTTGGATGGTTTGCACGTCTATTTTCATCAAAATTCAATTTATTTCAGGCATAAGAACACCTGGCTACATAACAATCTCTCCATCATTTAAATTCCATTTTTATTATATTTAAATTAATTTATATAATTATATGAAAATTATTTTTGAAAACAAATCTCATAATCAAATGAAAATTACTATAAGCTTTAATTTAAGATCCATTACGTATATGATTTTGGAAAATTTTAATTATTTTAAAAATAAAAACACAAAGATCATTACTGAATGAAAGTTAACTTGTTAGTAATAGTATTGATGATTTCACACTCAAAATCATTTGACAATGAGTGAGAGTCCAACTATACTTATGAATGCAACTGTATGAGCTTGTGGGCGATGTGAGACTAAGTCCCTTACATGTACCAACAGAACTTTACTGTTTGTACTTTGCTGTTGTTTGAACAAAAGTTCAGTAAATTAACTAAACAATGATTTTCTTAAGAAAAAAAAATCCTAAAGAGCCCCGAATTAGGGGTGTTCACTATACGGTTAACCGAAAAATTTGGTTCGGTTAACGGTTAAGGTTATTTGTATTTTCGGTTAACCGGTTAACCGATTAACCGAATAAAAATAAAAGTATTAATATTAAATATAAAAAATTATAAAAATAATGTTAATATTAAATATCAAAATGAAATATAAAATTATAAAATCATTAATATTAATAAAAATTAAATATAAAAAATATTGAATATAATATTAATATTAATTTAACCAAATTAATTGAATTTTCGGTTATTCGGTTAATCGGTTAAATTAACCGAAATTAACCAAATTTTCGGTTAACCAAATATCCAGTTAACCAAAAATTCGGTTTGGTTACTGGTTAATACTTTTGACGGTCGGTTAACCGAATAGAATTCGGTCGGTTAATAACCGAATGTTCACCCCTACCCCGAATTACTAGTCATTACCTAATTGCGGTCCAAACTACTAAAATTTTCAAATAAGATGCACACCATAATTTTCAAAAGACGTCGTTTTCTTTATATGCGTAAAACTATATAATTTATTTTGATAACCAAATGACGTAATTTTTGCACATTAATCTAAGTTTTATAATAATATTAGTTTAGAAATGTAATGATAAATTTTATTCTAGAAAATCAGTCCAATTTTTTTGTCATCGTACCTTTTTTAAAAATCGTGATAGTTCTGACCACCCAACTCAACTCCATGGTCAGTTTCTCCGCCGCCACTAAACGAGCCAGAAAACCTGCTAACGTTGCATTTGCATTTTTTACTTTCGGGAATCAACCCTTTCAAATCATCTTTATTGCAGCCTTAAAAAGAAAAATTCATGCCAGAGCATAAATTTAATATAATGACTTCGTCTTGATGTAGGTGATTATTCATACTTCTTTGACATACCAACGTATCACACAAATGATACAATCCATTAAGATAAGACAACATTATATATCTACAAACGTTTTATAGTGTTTTTACCTTCTACAACGCTTATTTATTATATACGTAGTCTATTACATACTCTGGTTTTTACAAAGATTTGTACATATAAACATCTCTACTGTTAATGACTTTACATGATGTTTTGAATTTACAAATGTCATATATTGCTTATTAGGATTTTTTTTAAAAAACAAGAGTTCGACTGAACTTTTGTATGGTGTTTTATCATTGTAAACATCATCTTAATTATAGTTAAATATTGAAATATAAATTAATTATTAATAAAATAATATAATATGTAGATCCGTCTGCAAATTATATTTATTAAATATAACTAGAACATTTTTGATAAAAATGTGAAGATAGGATTTACTTTTATGTTTATTTCAATATAAACACACTAATAATTTAGGATAGTAATTGGATCAAATCTGGTTTTGGACGAGGTGACCCACCAAACAAAGACAGCGACAAGGACAAGCCATAATGTTTTTACTAATAGGTAATTATTGTGAGTCGAGCATGCGGACAAAACGGAACGGATCGGATTGCATGTTCGTGCTCTTGACTATATTCAACGGTCAAACTAACGACGCCTTTTCCCGTGCTGTTTCAGACATAATATCAGCCACCAGCTGTCAATCATAAAATATCTACCAGCTGGGGTTCAGATTTTTTACAAAGTTATTAATTTTTTTGACATATTTAAATGAAAATTTTATTTGGCGTATTATTTATAATTCTGGATTATTTTATTTAATAAAATTACTATTAATTTTTAATTAATTATCTCAATATATAATTGCGATTTAAAGATAAATAAAAGGAAATTTTATCTTAAAACTATTCTTAAGCTGTCAAGTGTTGTCACGTAAATGAATGATTGGTGGAATTTAATCTACTCTTAAATTCAATGATAAAAAATATAAAGTTTAATTCAAGATTTCTTTTGTGTGGGTTCAGGATTTAATTTTTGTTAAAAAAATATAAAATTTAAATCAACGGCTGAGAAATAAAAGTTTCATTCAGATGGCAAAAGTACAAAATTCTATACCAAAATGTGATGTTGTAAAGTACAAAATCATTCAAGATAATTAAAAAAAGTATAAAGTTCCAAGCGAAAAATTAAAATAGTACACAGTTCAATAAATTTTGAATTAATAAATTTTTTAGGGACAGTGGGCAAATTTAGTATTTGAGCCCAAACCAATACCATCCAGCCATGCGTTTTTAAAATCAATTATGATGGTAAGGTCGTTGACTGAGTTTCTCATTTGAACCTCTACATATTAAAAGAGTTAATATTTTGTGTTATTTTGAATCAAATCTATTAGATTTGCAACTTTTACTACATTAGACTTTTGACCATATTTATTAAAACTGGATCGGACCGATTGTTTCAATCGGTTGGACCGAGAACCGGACTTGATTCTAGTCCGATTCACATGTACTTACAGTCCTGCACTCTAAATCGGGTTGAACCAGACCGAACCGGCCGGTTCAGAGGAAAACCATTAGAACCGGCCGATTTTCTTAAAAACTGGTTCATGACAACAGTAATGTAATTATTTGATTTTTAGAAGCATATTAATTAATAGGTAA
This sequence comes from Kalanchoe fedtschenkoi, assembly GCA_002312845.1. Classification (NCBI taxonomy): domain Eukaryota; kingdom Viridiplantae; phylum Streptophyta; class Magnoliopsida; order Saxifragales; family Crassulaceae; genus Kalanchoe; species Kalanchoe fedtschenkoi. The sequence goes on along the minus strand of NQLW01000053.1, from coordinate 3,978,888 downwards.
ATCTGATAAATTGATCAAGAATATGTCATCACTCAAATGGATTGAGTATTAGGCTATAACCTTATCACCAGACCACTTTATGAACTTGTTATTAAAATCAATATCATAATTCTTAAGCATAATTTACAAAACTTGCACTTAACTAAATTGGCGGTCGAACCGGTCAGGACCGTCAATTCAATCGGGAACCAGAGTCCTGACCGGTTCAATCTCCGGTCCGATTATGATAACTATGCTTTTGACTTTCAATTGTACTAAAAATATTATTCTAAAAAAAGTTTGTCTTCTTATAATAACAAATTTTTAAAACGTTATTCCTATAGATAAAACAAAATATTAAATGTTACACTTGATCAATGGAAGTTGGAGGGAAAAAATAAGGAAAATGAGGAAAATTTCATATTTAGTTTAAAGAAAATTGAGAGAAAAGAAAATTTGATGACAAATAGATCCAATTAATAAAGTATTTTTATATTTTCCTTACAATTTTCATACTCTAACAAAAAAAAAATATAATGCATACGAAATTCACTTTCTTTCTCTTTAACTTTTTTTTTCTTAAACGAAAGAAAGTCTAAGACCGTGTTTGGTTTAAGAAAAAATTGGTGGAAAGGAAAGTTTGAGGAAAATTTGAAATAGAATGAAATCCTTAAGGATTCCGTCTAATTTTCCATTATTTGGTTTTATACAGAAAATCTCAAAAAAATTGTTAGAAAACTATTTTATTTTTCATGATCATGAAAAGTTTTTTTAACAAATATGTAGAAAAATATCAATCTTTCACTATTTCATACATTGAATTTGATGAAATACTTTGAATTTGTTCAAAAAGTGGTTATTTGTTTGAGATGCATTGAATTTGATTGGATTGATTTGTTATAGATAAGAATCACATTTTCCATCCAATTTTATTTTCATTCTCTTTTTCATTTAAACCAAACAATGAATTTTACTAATTATCCATCAAAATTTTATTTCCATCAAATTTCCTTAGAACCAAACACAGCCTAAGAGTTTTGATTCAAATTCTGTCCGAGTAGAAAGATGTTTGTAAAAAAAAAAAACCTGCTTTCTAAACAATATATCAGTGAAAAATACCGCTGTGGCCAAGTGGATACGATGAATGTTAGGCTCTGTTGCCTTTCTGCTAAAATAGAATTGAAATTGATAAATATCAGATTTGCTATTATTATTAAGACATGGCCAGAAATGAAGACAATCGTAAACTGCCATGAATTCATCTTTAATGCAAAAGAAGAGACATCCAAAGATCACATAATGGCCGTTCATGAGGAATTTGTTTTGCAGAGAATGAGTTATGGCAGGCATGGTATGGGCAGCTTCAAGTATAGAAGCGGTGGTGATGGTGAGACGAGGAGGAGTAAAGTGTCATGGGTCAATCCTGTGACAAGGTTTGGGGTCTCTTCATGGTTTTAATGACATTTTCGTAATTATTGAGTATCGGACCTTTGAGATGTCAAGTGACAAATCAGATGATGGATTATGAAATTAGATTTCAATACGAGTCTAACGATATGTGGATCACATAAATCGGATAAGTGGTTACCCTTAAAGAGTTAGTATGTAAGAAGAGACACTATTGTTGTTTCTCCCGTGAGAGTTAGAAAAACTCCATTAGCTCTTTAAGGGGGAGTGATGGTGAGTTCGGCCACCCCCGGAGTAAGTACTCAGATGTGAATCCTAAGTGAGCCCAACTCATGTGATACATGAGGGCGGATCTTCGAGGGTCTTGCGAGCCCCGAAGATCTCCGTAAGGTGTCAGCCTTACGGACGTCGTGCAAATGGGGCGAGATCCCGACGACGCGCGATGAGTTCCTAGTCGAGGTTAGCTATCAGATGATCCTTTAACCCATTAGATAATGAACATAAAGGATCACGAGAAATCCTTTGATCATATTGGATTTCTCCTAATGGGATATGAAAATAAGAGGAGAATTCAGGAATGGACTCTTGTACTTTAACCGAGGACGGAGCTAGGCGAAACTCAGAGATGGATCTCAAGGATAAGCTGATATCCCAATCGAGTAACGAGTGATTATTTATAGAGATTCTCTCATGAGTTACTTGTTAATGTGTGGTAAGAGATAATCTTATATCTCTCAAGACGCGAGTAATTAAATAGACCCCGGACGTTGAGAAGGCTGACCCTGATCCATGAAGATCAGGGTGACGCAAGATCTTAAATATCCCAAGATGCGTGAAAAAAATCAGGAATACGAATCATTATTCTAGGACTGTGACACAGTCAGGAATACGAACCATGGACCGCGACACAAAGCGGGTGTGTGGAAGAAGATATTAAACAAGAAAGTGAGGGGTAGAATTACAGCTAGCAGAAATTGAAAAAAGAAACCGTACGTGAACCAGTTGACAGGAAAGCAGGACTGATGATGCCGACAACAGCACACATGCCATGGTTGAATGTTGATGACCTCCTTTATGGTTGTCATTGTCAGTTCTTGCCCCCCACCCCCAGCCATTTTTAAGATTATACTGCAACACATATCCATCATTCATCAGTTATGATTGATCATCTCTTCAAGGCATTCACATTCAAACAAATTTAAATTTAGATTTATATCATGTCACGTGATATTTATGTCATACCATTTTAATATAATCATAAATTATATTCTTACAAATCTTTCATCCATATTGAAATAAAACTTTCACAACTCTGGGCGTGAGATCCATATCATATTATATTTTTATAAATTTTTAATATTACAATGAGTTACAAATTTCTTAGATTTATTAAGTATTTAATTATTTATTTGTATTATTTTTTCTTAATATTTATGTAATAAAAATTATATAATTAATTTTTTTTGTCACATTTAAAAGAATGAAACTTAATTAAAGATCAGCATCTTTAGTTAAGTTCAATCCCACCAAACGTGATAAAAGATTGATCTTTAATGATGTTTGGAAGGAAAAACGAAATTAAAGATCAACAACTGATTTTTAATCACGTTTCATCTCTCCAAACATGATTAAAGATCAATCTTTTATCACGGTTGGTAGAACGAAACGTGATTAAATCTTTTTCACGAACCGTACAGTTTTGTGTCAGACAACCAAAAACCACATCAATACAAACCGTTTCGTGTGTGCTGACACGATACTCTTTAAAAATGTTGTGGATGCTCTTAAGATTGTCATTGCTGCCACCTATTTACAAACTGAATAGATATGTGATTCTGATCACATCACCACTTCAAAATTGCATAAGATCAATAGATCGAACTCCTGCCCAATTTAGCATAACATCATGCTAGCTGCCTCTATCGCTTCCAGTACGTCCAAATTAAGCAGAGTCGCATCCTAAGCAATAATTACCGTGTCCACCCAAAATCAAAGCCTCCAAAACCCAGAGATTCCATATTCCTTTCAAATACACCCATAGCCAAACTATAAACCGCCTATGAAAGATCGTCGTGATATAGATGCAACCCAAGCCCAAATCGAGCACATGCCCTCCTGAAAGCCATTGCCTCCGCCTTTTGTACAGGATCACCATACCCAGTGTCAGCTACAGACGCTGTACCAATTGATTCTCGATGCATCTTAGGGTAATAAAATGTGAAATATCAGTTACATGTCAGAAAACCAAGAAATACAAGCCTAGCCAGATTTGAAAAACTGGATTCCGTTATCTCAAATGGATGTAAAAATTTGTGATGATACAAGGTCAAATGGTGTGCAAGGTCCAGACTCACACAAATTTAAGAACAGGTTGTTATCAAATGAATATTGGAATCAAGACTCAAACACATATTCAGTTTGATACTGATCTACTGCAAGCAGAGCCCACAACCACAACTATGATGCTCATAGTCTACTTAACAAAACTTTCGGAAACATTGCACACGGCATGGTATAGGGATCATTTATTTGCATTTTCACTATGCAAATGACTCGTTGAAGTGAACTATAGAAATCAGGTTAATTTATCTTCAGTCCGGTCTGCTTAAGGTATCATCAGCTAATACATTTTTTGAATGTTTTGAATTCAACAGACATTTGATCATCAAACACTAAAATCTCCAAGCAAATTACTCTTCTAATTAAGTCACATGTAGAGCTAGCTCCGATCAAACAGTAAGCAGACACATGTTAGAAGACAATCTTATTTTCAAGGAAGAACATTAAACGGATATGTTCAGTTAAACCCCCCATCAAATACAGTCATATATGTCGATACAATTTACAGAAAAGGGCACCGGTTTCAAGCAAGTGAAAAGAATTACCTCGGCATCAACCCCATAAAGGGTCACACGGTAGACAACTGAGACAGACTTCCCATCAGCTGAATATGTGATATGTCGAACTTCACCAGACCATTCTACCACAAATTTAAATTCGACAAATATGAGTGAATTTACAAAACCAAAAAAATAAGCACAAAGGTATATTGAAGCTAAAAAGAAAACTGCATACCAGGTGCATGTAGGTTCATAATCCTGTTGACAAGATGCCTGCAAAATAGATACATTCATGAGGGAGACTCACAATTTCTTCTAGGGTAAACTACAAAAACATACTTCAAACCACTACCCATTTTCAAATTAAGTATCGAACTTTTTAATTCTTCAATTTCAGTACCGAATTTTTTAATTGTTCAATTTAAGTCCTGTAGACTTCATGAAATGATAAAATTTATATTAAAAAATAGATTTTTTGTCCGATATATTTATGCAAATATAAAATCCTATCTAAAGAGTTGGACACCCAAATTAATTTCCTCATTTCATGCTAATTGCTTCTTTCTATTAAGTTTATAGTATTTGTTAGGGGAGAGAGGCCTCTCCTCTCCATCCGGCACGCGCAGCGGAACTCCGACACGAGACACCCACACGAATACACTCACCAACACACAATAATATGAATAAAGGACGAAAGAAACACACAATATTTTTTAACGTGGTTCAGCTCTCCAACAGACCCTACATCCACAATCTCCACTATTTATAAATATGTATCACAAGAATGGATTCACTTTGCAACACTCTTGAATACAGACCTCTCAACTCTCTCATATGTTTTCTCTAACCAAAAACCTACAAAACCCTACTCAACACTCAAGAAGAATCTCTCATGAATTCCCCTGGAGGACTCTCATTGAGTCTCTCAAATTATTCCTACCACTAGGCATCCTATTTATAGGATACTAATACTAAATCAAATATAATTTTTAATCTAACCAAAACAGTAATTTAGTAACCTACCAACAATCGGATTCATAATATTAATCAACTTCCAAATAAGATGATTATCTCTTCCATCTTAATATTTAGAAATCAAGTCAATTTTCAACAGTATTTAAATTGAATAATTAAAAAGTTCGGTATTGAAATTGAAGAATTCAAAAGTTCGGTACTTAATCTGAAAATGAATGGTAGTTCAAGACATTTTTTGTATTTTATCCTATCTTTTACTATGTAATTACATGACCAATGTACTATTGTACTAATAGTTAGCAGTAACTCAGATGAACCTATTCGCATATGAAACTACCAAACTGAGCATTAGAAGTATTCAGACCAGAGACAGAGCATTCTGTGCTGCTAATTTCAGTGAGTTTTACATGAATAATAATAATAATAATAATAATAATACCAGGGGATGTATTTGATGGAGAATCCATCTTGGACGCGTGTTCTGACAAGGCCATCGGGAACTCTCTTGTTGAGCTCCTTGAGTATTTCAGACAGAGGCCTGCTACTAACTCCCGAGCTAGGAATCACTTCCTCCTCGTATCCCGGCTCCGATTCAGACTCATCGGATTTCTCCACTTTGGAGGCGGAAAACTTGGCGCCTCTCGCGTAGAACCGATTGGAATTACACCGAAAATTCGGATGAAATGATGAAGGCGATGATGCATACAACCGTCTCCCGCCGAACGATCCGATCAATTTCACGAGCTTTGCCATTTTCGATCCCCAGGAGTCGCCTACTAACCACTTCCGAGCTCGGAATCACTTCACTTCTTTTTCAGAGCTTTTTTTTAGAGAATCTCAATTTTGGTGGTGCTGACTGACGCTTTGTTGGAGTTTTTGCTCGTGGGCTTGGACCATAGTCCGGCCCAGCTCAATCGATATAATGGGCAATTTTTTTCTCAGATTTTTCGGATATTAGATGTTGCTGTATACTCTCGTTTAAGGTTATTTTGAATAGATCAAAATGAAATTAATTCTGATGGTGAATAAATTTAATAAGTATGTGCTTAATATTTTTTTAAGAAAATTCGTATAAAAAGTAAAATTGATAGATGATTACTAGTGAGGAATGCATTTTTTATTGATTACGATAATGAAGTAATTAATGTTTGACGTTTTAAGATAGTTGTTGATATTAAATATATATTGAAATTGTTAAGTAATGGTTAAAAATGGACAAAAAATTTTGTTAAATGACATGTGAAAAAGGACATAGAGAGTTATAAGTTATGAAACCACACACAAAACAATAATAATATTTTTTCTTTTCAAGGTTTTAAAAAGTTTACGGTATAGTTCAAAATACAATAAAACTTAAAAATCTAAACCCTAAAATTTAAAAATTCTAAACCTTAGTGTATGGAAACCCACAAATTCCTAAAACCACAAAACCCTAAAAATCTGAAAATTCTAAAATCTTAAAACTCAATAAATTTAACACTCTAACACGCTAGAACCCAAAAATCTCTCAAACAAAAAAAAAACAAAAACTTTGCTTTTTGGCGCGATCCCTTATTTAATAAATATAAGGTGTAATTTTTTCTTTTTTTATTTCATTATATCAATCTTTAAATAAAATATTTTCAGATTGTTTTATTTATTAAAAAATAATTTAAAACAAGTTTCCAGTCAAATTGAATAGTATCGATTTCTTTAATTACAAGTGTAATGTCTAAGGTTCCATGCGTAGTGCTATAAGATTCTCAAATAGTAGAGCGAGCTAAGCAAAAACATGGACATATTGTAGATATGAGATTAAAACACTTAACTCAAGCTAAAATGCCATTAATATATTAGTGTGAAGCTTTCCAAAGTGCTGTTCATTTAGGCTGTCTTTCGTTTAGAGGAAATTTGACGGAAAGGAAAATTTGATGAAAAATTAGTAAAAAATTTTGTTTGGTTTAGATAGAAATATGAGAGAAAGAAAATTAGGTGGAAAATTTGATGGAAAATGTAATTCTTATCTCTAACAAACCAATCCGATCAAATTCAATGTATATCAAATAAATAACCACTTTTTGAACAAATTCAATGTATTTCATCAAATTCAATGTATGAAGTGATGAAAGATTGATATTTTTTTACATATTTTTCATAAAACTTTACATGATTATGGAAAATGAAATGGATTCTTAATAATTTTCCTTAATATTTTCTTTATAAAACCAAATAAGGAAAAATTAAATGGAATTCTCCAAGAATTTCATTTTCTTATCTATTAGCAATTGATATATAGAAAAATTATGCAAAAAATTGACAAAATTTGAATGTTAACAAACGAAGTGACACTACATTTCTTAATATGTTTGTATGAATTGCATACAACATTTTTATATTATGAACACTTTATCTATTAAACTGTCAGGCATTTTGTTAGGAATCCATTGACACTCATTAACCAAACATCAAAAAGGGTTCTAAATTTTGTTTTGGGAAGCTCTCTCATCAGAGCTCTCCGCATTTGAAGTTGGCTTGGTCACCTGCTCGGCCGAAGAAAACAATCAACAAGATGAGAGCAAATATCTTCATAAAACGGGAGGAGGGCCACATTAGGGTTGCCAACAGGTAACTTTGCGTCATCAGCTTCACAACTCTCATCCTCCTTTCTTTACCATACTGAATTAGAGCCTTTTCAACTAAAGTTGGAGATATGAAGCTTTTCTCTTTATGTAGCGCTACGCTCAAGCATCGAGCCAAGACCACTGCATCCTCTAGGGAAGCCGCACCGCCCTGGGCTATGAACGGCCCCATCGAGTGCAAGGCATCACCTGCCAACACCACCGCCCCTTTGTGAAAGTTACGTCGAAGCAGCTCCCATGGCCTACGGTACCTTGGTTGGCCGAGATGTAATGATTCTTCATGGCAAACTTTTATCATATCTTGGGCCTCTTTCGGGAAACTCTGTACTGCTCGTAAAGTGGATTCTTTAATGAGCTTTGGATTGTCTGCTATGGCTGAATCTGCTTAATATTCATCACACCGGACTCAAATTACAAGCAATTGTCCATCTTTGACTAATTTAAATTTAACGCTCTCAGAATATTGCAAAAAGGATGTCATACTACCGCATTTTTAAATTTAACGGACATTACTATATGATTTGCAATTCAAAAGAAAATTCTAATTTTGGATTGTTGTGTAATTAGTTAATTTCGATTTGACCCAGAAACTTTTTAAATGACTATTAATTATACATTATAAAAAACTTACCCTAGATTAATCAAATAATAAAAGTTTCTAAATTTATGCAGTGATTTGTAATGTTAAATTGGTAAATTAAATAATAAAATATACTAACGTCATGTAATATTTTGTTAATAAATTATCTTCCACAATAATGTTTTAGCCAAAATGCTTTTTAATGTTTAATTTTTTTTTCATTAAGCAGTTGTAGTCTTACATATGAGGTTATATCAAAATTATAATAAAAATTTTTGAAACATACCCAAAAAATATTTATAAACATTACATGAAATTCTTTAAGCATTAAAAGGCATTTTGGCTGAAACATTTTTAATGCTTTTTAATGTTCAATTTTAGGAACATATCCTACCCTAAAATAGCATATAATAATTTTGGTATAATTTCATATGTAGCGCTACACCTTTTTAATGAAATCCTCTAAGCATTAAAAAATATTTTGGCTAAAACATTATTGTCTAAGATAATTTATTAATTAAATATTATATGAAGTTAGTATATTTTATTATTTAGTTTACCAATTTAACAATATAATTCATTTCATAAATTTAGAAACTTTTATTATTTGGTTGATCCAGGATAAGTTTTGTATAATGTATAATTAATAATCATTTAAAATATTCTGGGTCAAAAAGCAAATTAATTAATTACACAACAGCCCAAAATTAAAATTTTCTTTGGAATAGCAAAATCAGATAGTAATGCCTGTCAAATTTAAAAACGCGATAGTACGACACCTTTTTTGCAATTTTATCTAATTTATAATACACAAGATATTCTTTTAATTCATATACTGAATTTGACTAACCACAGTATGTATGATCACATACCTTCAGATGTCACACCCCAACACACGAACCAGTAGACTACCTTGTTTGTCATTGGTAGTCTTCCTACTTGAATTTCGGGCGGCGGCGAATTCCAAACCATCATTTCATTCTCGAATGGATGGCCGTCTTCATACCGGGTGAAGCCTCTCACCACCGTTACTGGGAGCATGTCGGAATCTTTCAATCCAATGTGTTTGCCTATAAGGGAATTCGCACCGTCACATCCAATCACAATCTGTCACTCCATGGAAAAAACTGATGAAAGTTAACGCTTAAAAATATATGAATGTAAAGATTCAAAACATGCACTTTCTTATATTTGAAAGAAAATTACTCGACTGAGTTTGACTATTTTATTTACTATAGTTCGTCCTAATCTATTGAGTCTCAAAGACTTATATTTATGTCTAACCAAAATCCGATTCATGTATAAAAATTTACCTTGGCCTTCAGTTGCGTTCCATCATTAAGTGCCAGCAAAGGGCACAAAGTATCTGGATCCATCTCCATTGATGTAACTCGGCGTCCAAAATATATAGTATTAGGAAACAATTGCCCAGCCATAACTTCAAGCAAATCTTTTCGTTTCAAGGATCTGACTTCAGCTTTCTCTCCTTGAGCAATACTGAAAAAACAATAGATGACGTATTTTTCATACCACCAGGGACAAGCACCAGTGTTGGAAAACATTAAAGACATACCAAATTTATTGAATAGTGTTGCCAAAAGATCAATAGATGAGAGGTAAATAAAGTGTAACTACAACATTAGGCGGCCTAACATTCCCTAAACCCTAGTTATTGTGGATCCCCTTTTTGACTCTGGCCAAACTAGCAGCCACTCACCACCACTATGCCAGGGATTTATCTGACCCATATCCACGAAGTTTAATGTAAACCATCTCAAAGTAAATTGTTCCATTGCATCAAAATGATAACCAATGAAATTGATATCATAATTTCTATATCAAACGAAAACGAATTAAATGTTTAGTTGGCGCCGTGGCGGTAAGGCTATCGTAACATAGTCACTTAGACTCTATTTGATTTAAGAAAAATGCGAGAGAAAGAAAAATTGAGATTATTGTTTAGAAGTGCATGAAAAAGCATTTCTCCAATGCTCATTCTTTTATCTTGAATGTACCAAAAGGTTAACACAAGTGAGGGATATGAATATACCCAAAGGTGAGGGGAGTTCTTGCGCCACTGGCGAGGTTGACGCGTGTGGCCCTATATTAACACATACATGAAAATTAAGAGTTACAAGCATAACCAACAAAATACTAGCTAGAAAGGCTCTTACATGATAATATATACTCTATACTCAGAACCGCACCTTTCTATTAAAACGGCTGTGTGCCTGAGCATTGAGGCCACACCGAGTTGTTCTAGAGCGTACCAACCATTTGACGCCATGATTATCGATGTCCCAGTTACTCGTAGATCGTCTGATCTCTCCAGCACCACGCTACGGATACCCTTTCTGCAAAGGTGCGCTCTTTAGGGTTAAAGAGCGCTGATGTTCATTTTGACATGATAACAATATACATAGGCATCTAGCAATCTAATAAAACGCCATATCAGAAATGAATTGCTTTTGTATGGAACCTTTGAAGAGCAAGTGCACATGCCACGCCGCAGATACCACCGCCAACAATGACAACATCAGATTGCTGGTCCATTATGTTGTGTGTGCGCCTTGGAGCCAGCGGAAACTAGCGGAGTCCTTGCAGTTTGCAGTTTTGGATTTTTGAAACAGTAGCTGCGTGTAATAAGACTCAGAGCATGCTTGATCATGAATGAGGTTTATATAGAATGATCGAGCAGGCATGACTTCCTGCTGGGTGCTTCCGATACGCCTGTGGCCTATGCAGTATGCATGGTCCGTTCCAAACCCTAAATTCAAAAATGGAGTGGTAGGGTGTCCCAACAGTTCTGGTTCTTTAACATTCTATACATATACGTTTGTGTTAATAATTATACATTTCTACCCTAAACATTCGTATGACATTCATAAACGTCAAATATTATTTAATTACTAAAAAAAGATCACACTACATTATATTTGTGATGAAACTTATAAAAAGAATAGTCAAAATGGGTATTAAATCAATTATTTGATTTGATTTGTAGTTTTTAAAACCATGAATAATCCACTATTACCAAATCCCCAGGTGGTGTTTAATTTTGATAAAAAGACGAGAAAATATAAATGATAGGAAAAAGAATAATTTTCTCTATCTAGTGCATTTGGAAAAGATTTTTGAAAAGAATGTAATATTATAATTTTCATTAATGCCAGCAGAAAATAATATTTTCTTTGGTACTTCACATGATAATAAATTCAATTAAAATTTATCTATCATTTTTCGTTTATTTTTCACAGCTGAAGATATCCATTCCTATCCTACCTAGCTACCTTAAAATTTTAAATAGCTTGCGTTTACTAGCATCGTAGACAAAACAAAAACCTAATAGAAGCTTCTTTTTTTCTCTGTTTTCGTAACGAAATTTAAATGAAATCACCCAAGTCAAAAGATAACCTACGTTACCATAATACGTAGCATGTCACTCATTTGTATTTAACTTACCAATCGCTCTTGTCTTCCCCGATCGAATGATAGAAGTGGCTGGATCCTACCTTGTCTTAAAGAGCGATGCGCAGCGAAATCGCTTGGTATGTGAAAGCGCGTTAGAGCTGCTATCTACAACAATGGCGCAACGCCAAAGCCTTGCACCTTATATATATCACAATTGATTTGCCTCATTTCCTCCCTCCCAATCCATTCCAGGTTTCACCCCTGATTAATCAATCACTTCATTTTCTCTCTCTCTTAATATTTATCACCCAAAATAAGCAAGCATTTGCATCCAAATTTGTGCATATTTAAAACCTTATTGCTTATTATAGGGTTATCTTATTTTGAGAGTGGAAAAACACAGAAAAAGAAAAACATATAGAGGAGTCCGAAGTTATGTTGTGATTTCGGAGTTTAACATGGGGCTAAGATTTAACTAGTTGAAGGTTTAGATTAGCATTGTTGACGTGGTGATATAGGGTTATTTATTGGTTCAGTTCCATTAACTTGAAAATTGGAAGTTATTAGTGTATATGCCGAATATGTAAAATTAGGCAGGCCAATTAATTATAAAGATAGCAATCCGGTGTTTATGAGAGGACGAGGTGGTCGCCTCTCTCTTCTAGACATAATTACAGCTCTTACTTTTCATAGATTAAAATCTTTGAATTTTTGGTTTCAAAATTAATCTCTTTTTCTTCGTTTTCTTTTGTATATCTTTTGTTTTTTGCATTCTACTTATTTTTTAAAATCGCAGTTTAAAGGCATAGTTTTATTCTCAAAAAGTAAAACAGATGTGAAAAAAAATAAAGATGTGAGGTAGAGACAACAGAAAATTAAGAAAAAAAAGTTATTTTGAAAAGAAAGTTAAATCATATGACAGATTTTTTTTCCTCGCGGATCAAAAAAAATTTGCGGGTCCGTTAGAGTTCCGAAAAAAATAATTTTTCGGATTACGAAACTAAACACGAAAAATGTCCCCAATAGAGTCCGAAAGATTAATTTTCGGACTTAGTTCGGAAGTAGCCGGTTAGAATTAAAAAAAAACCTAAAATATAGGATCTGTAGAGGAATGATGGTGGGACGTTTTCGGACTTATTTATTCCGATCGGTTGTGGATTTTGTGTGGATCTATTGTGGGTCATAGTTGTGGAACATTTGTGTGTGGAATTAGTTTTCCATAATCCACAAAATTATGCTTATCCACAAAATTATTTTAACAAATTAAAAAAATTTATACTAATCCAAAACTAGTCCGAAAGTAGTACGACAATAAGTTGGAAAAAAAAAACTAAATTTGTTTTAAATATACTTACCCACAAAATTATTTTAACAAATCCCAAAAATATTTATACTAATATGAAATTACGAGGAAAATAATGCAAAAAAATTTATGGGAAATAAATCCAAAAATAATTCGAAACAAATCAGAGAAAATAAATATTAATTTAAAATTTATTGAATCCGCTGATCGTCTGAAAATAGTCCGAAAGTGAACCTCAAATAGTAAAACTGAACCCCAAAAAGTCCAATGCTAGTCCGAAAATGATCCGTCCTACTTAGGACTATTTTTTCGCATTAGTTTCCTCGTAATTTCATAACGCCCATATTTTTCTTCTTTTAGGCTGTGTCTGGCATAAGTAAATTAAAGGGAAATGAAAATAAAGAGAAAATTAAATAGAATTGTAAATTTAGTATAGATAAAGTTGAGGGGTGTAAGATTAAATAGAATATGGGAAAGAAAATTTGATTCATTTAAAGAGATTTTAATATTTTTCACATATTTTTTCAAACAAAACAAAGAAAAATAGAATGAAATATATTGATAATTCCTTTTTCCACTCATTTTCCTTTCTCTCAATTTTTTTTACAGATAAAACCCAAAAGGGGTCCTAATTAAACTAGCATCACTTACCCAATTGCGGTCCGAACTATCACAATTTCTAAAAAGAGTGTGATGAAAAAAAATTAGATTGATTTTCTTAATAAAATTTACCATTACATTCCTAAACCAATCTTATTATAAGACTTAGATTTTTTTGTAAAAATTAAGTCGTTTGGTTATCAAATAAATAATATCGTTTTGTGCACATAAAGAAAACGACATATTTTTATACTCAATCATCCATAATTCTCAACAAATTTAATAAGATCAATTATATATAAGAAATCAAACAAAGTGATCTTTAAGCATCATCCATAATCAATCCAATTTTTTTCTAGCGCACTCTATTTTAGAAATCGTAAAGCGATGACAATTCAGAACCCCTGTTGAGTTTTTTCCCTTTTTTTTATATCAAACACAACCTTGTTGTTTTGATTCTACTAAAGTTTTACAACTTATGCATTCGTTTGAATCTTGAAAACTATGGTGGATGCTGGGTAGAGAATGAATATAAAAAAATGGGAAAAAGATATTTTCCCATGAAAAAGTTAAATGGGAAATTTAATTTATATTGCATTTTTTGTTTTGTTCTATTTTGTTTTCTCATGATAGACAAGACAAATAAATTTTTCCCCCTCAAAACTTCTAAAATTTTCTGAGATCCAGTCAACAGTTAAATAATCCAAGGATAGTAGAAAACAGTACCATCATATTTCACATACTATTACACGCAGATTAGACCCAAGCAGAAGTTCTTGTGCCATGAAACTTCCACATATTAACATATATGCATGATAAAAGGTCGATCAACACGCTAAATATGACTGATACATATAGGTTCTATAGTGATATAATTCAGGAAATGCAGTCAGGCTGATGGAGATTAGAGAAGGGCCATTTGCTGGACATTGATGGGATAACAGTCATTAGGAGGGCCATAGAAGGCACGCCGAGCTATAACAACAGTTGCTGCTTGAGTAGGGTGTAAGCCATCCCAAAACAGATACTGGCTCCGGTTCAGACATGGAAATAGACCCGCAAGACATGTTATCTCCCCTTGATTCCGCCCAAGTCCGCAGCAAGCTCTGTTGATTACACTAAAACCTGCCAATCCACATGCATATGAGTCCATTTTAGTTACTATATATCTTACTTATTATAAGTCAAAGAAAGTTCATAAAAGAATAAGGACATGGGTAGAGAGATAGTTACCATAGGTAGAAGGATTGTTTAGCATGTCACCCATAATAGCGTAAATATTTACATACACGAATATCGACCCTGGATGGTTACGATTGTATTGGGTAACCATTCTTCTCAAGCCTTCGTTGAACGTTCCAAGAATTTGATTAATGGGATCAACGCATCGTCCTGCTGGTGCTATACCTCGAGCTAGTTGGTTTGGTATACAACCAAGTGGTCCAAGTCCTAATATTACAAACTTCCTCAGCCCCATCCTTCGCAACGCCTGTGACATTTCAATCATACCACATCAATATATATAGCATATATAAGAGCTTATTAGCTGGTTGTTAATGTATGAACAAAAGGATATGGTGCATAATGCGTTGTACCAAAATGTGTAGAGCATAACGATAGAGGAGAAGGTTAGCAAAGTCTGGAGGTTTGTAATTGAAGCTAGAGTTGTATGCAGGAGCCATGAGGTAGTTATTGATGTAGTCATTACTTCCAAACACCAAAACGGCTATGGACTTTGCCAAGTATGTGGACAAATTTCCTCTTGTCATTAGACCTTGCATCTGGGTTAATGTGCTTTGGAAGTTGATGACTTGTTGGCTTAGAGTGAACCTCTCCCCCTGCACAAGAATAAACTGACCACAGTGAGGTAATTTTTGGACTACAGATAATTAAACACATCACTTTTATAAGGACACGAACCATATAGGGGTTCCATACTTCCATTCGTTCACAATGATACATATAAGTATTATCATTAGGTCCTTCAAGTGTAAGAAATTTAGAATTTCCAAACCCTTCAGCTATACAACTTTGATAATAAGACCTAATAAATCATTTTTGCTCTTAATAAAGCAAAGATAGTAGTTAGTCAAATACTATAACACGCTGGAAATGGGGATAAAAGAACATACATAATGTCGGCCAGACTCTTCTAGGATACCAGCAGCAGCTGAAGCATAATTAACTCCACCTAGGAGTCTTGTTCCAACTGTTCTCGGATCAGCAAAAGGCATTGGTGAAAGGGTCCCCAACAGCTGAGCTGCATATATACTCAACAACGAATTGAGCGATACAAAACAGTGGGTGATTAAGATCATATATACATGTGTGTGTATATATATACATGAAGATCTTCTGGAGAAGTAAAATGAAATTAATGTTCACTAACCGAACATGTCGATGAGTGTGTTTCCATTTGTAAACCTTCCTGTCGCGCGACCTCGGGTGAAATCAATGCCATAAGGGAAGTAGTTTGCTTTTGCAATAGATCTCAGGAAATTATTATTTCCATTGTCAACCAGTGAATCCCCGAAGGCGAAAATGGCAGTAACTCGTGGCTGTGCACCAACCCTGGCTGACCCAATCTTCAACAGAATAAAGATTAGAACAGCGGCATACCGGACTTTTTGGCTGCTCATGTTCATGATCCTCGGATTTTTCTCAGGACTCAGTAGAGGCTGATGGTGGTAAGATGTGGTGCAAACAAGGTGTTAAATAGAGGAAGAACTGTCTTAAAAGGCAAGAACATTCATGTTTTTCACCCAGCAGGTTTCTTCATGCCTTTTTTTTATTTAAAATTTGAAGTTGTTTGTTCCTTTGCATGACAAGCTTTCATGCCCTCGTATAGCATGTGAACCTTTTTCTAGGAAAAACACAAATAAGTAACCGTTTTGGTGGGCTTTGGTTTTTGTTGTAGTTTATCCTTTTGTTGACCTTTAGCCTAAGTTTGATCATATCCGTAAGATGTGTATATATATATTTTGAAATTATTATAGTTCAAAATTATTGTAAAACTCTACAGAAAATGAGGAAGCAGATAATAACTATTTTGTAAAATGTTAACTCTTCAAGGATATAAAGTAAGATTACTTGTCAACACGGGTGTCACCAGAATCGTGGTGGAGTGGTAAAAAAAATTAGGGGTGAAGTATTATCATCCGCGTTTCAAGTTCGAATCCTGATAATTAAGCACGTTTAAAATTTACTTCTTTAAATTAGAGTTTATCTTATACACTTTAAATGCAACTGGATCTCATATTTATATGTGATTTAAATTGGAGATTATTTTTGGAGTAATTATTCTCTTTTATATGCAAATAAATTGGTGTAGGATTTAGAAAACTTGTCACCACCACACTCAGTGTTACTCGTCACCCAATTATTCTTGGGTGCTCCGCGAGTATGTGCTCTCGTTTGTGACGTCGTTTTGATTTTGATGAAATAAAATATCATTTTTTTCTTTTTATCACTTGTTTTCTACAAATAAAGAAGCACAAATCATTTGATGAATATAGCGGATCATCTGATGAATATAGCAGGTCAACTAATGAATATATAAGCACAATTGATGAATATAGAAACACAAATCATCTAATGAATATAGTATATGAACTGATGAATATTCATCAGTTGTGCTTATTTATTCATCAGTTGTTTTGGTCAATTGATGAATATAGCAGATCACAATTGATGAATATTCAACATATTCATTAGTTTTGTGTTTATATATTCATTAGTTGTATATATATATTCATCAGTTATTTCGGTCAACTGATGAATATAGCAGATCAACTGATAAATATTCAATATATTCATCAGTTGTGCTATTTATTAATCAGTTGTGCATATATATTCATTAGTTGTTTTGGTCAACTGATGAATATAGTAGCACAACTGATGAATATGGAAGCATAACTGATAATACAGCAGGTCAACTGATGAATATATAACTTATCTAATGAATAACAGGTCGACTGATGATATATAAGTACAACTGATAAATATTCATCAATTGATCTGCTATATTCATCAATTGTACTGCTTATTATTCATCAGTTGTGCTTAGCTGAACGTAACATAAGAGGTGTGTTAATGTGGAATACGTAAAACGATGTCATTTTCATCAAAATCAAAACGACGCCTTAAACAAGAGCACCTACTTCTGGAGCACTCAAGAATTTGCGCTTGTCACCTTAGCACGAGTCTAAGGAGATATACATTGATGCAAACAAGTCAACATCATTAACAAATTAAATATGTGAAATTTTAGATACATGTATTTATAGTTATTAAAAATAGATTAGATTGATTGCTTGATTAATTGGACCAGGCAATAGACAAAGTTTTGTTTTCATTTAGAACTTCGGATTTTTTTGAATTATATCAAATTATAAAAATCTATGATTCTAAATCAAAAACCTTAAAATACTAAAATTTCTAAAATCGTAAAATTCTAAACCTTTAAAAATTATTTAAAATAATATATTTTAATGTCTAGCTACAAAATTTGTATATTGTAACACGTATATATGCAAATCCATAAAATTTTATATAATGGTATATTGGATAATTAATTTCAAAAGAAGAATGCACATGAATATATGTACTTTATATTTAGTAGAATGAAGAAAAATTAATATATTTCTTTCTAGAAAGTACAATAATAATTGTAACACTTCACACAAAAGTAGAATGAAGAATATTTTTTAAGAAGAATTATCTGACCTCACTCACTATATCATGCACCTGTTACTGCTTACATGCATAAAGCCACTTCGATTGTTGAACCTAACTGTGACATTTTATTTAACAACATTCTAATAATAAGGTTCTCTACTTAAGTGAAATCCAGAGGTACATTCATATCAATGGAAACTAAATGTTATAAAAATATTGGATGGACATTTAAAATTAATTAAAAATAAATGAAGAGTCTAACTATATATTAGAATCAATTATGAACAATAATTATACGATGAGGGACGACGATGTCTCAATGATCAACACTCTCCTCACTTGTGAGTGCAGTTAACATCGAAAAAAGTGAGACTTCGTGTGAACCAAATTAACCATCATGGACATGTCTTTCAAGAGTAAGGTGAAAAACCACTTCGATACCATGAAAATTACTTTGTATTCACACTCAAAATCAATTGACATTGAATAGGGGAGCTCTCAATATATAAGGCACAATTATGAGCTTAACTTGTGCAATGTGGAACTTTTTCCAATATGCTCAACGCCCCCCTCCCACTTGCGAGAGCCTTAGTTAATCTCGATAACTATTTGGACCTCATACAGATCTAGTTAATTAATACAGACTTTTACTTAGGATGCAACGAAAATAAATAATGATCCTACTACTTGAGAGTAAGGTTTGGGCAGATAAAAAATACATTATGGCTAACTCAAAAATGAATGGAGGATCACAACTAAATGCGAGAAAGAAAGAAAAGATGGAAGAAGAAAAATGACTTTCAATGTGACTATCTCTATATTCGTTTCTTGGCATCAAGATAGGAGAGACCGGGTGCAGAATGTTATACTTGGAAAAAAAGCATCAGGCTGAAAACAAGAGGGATACATTCAAAAGAAATGTGCAGGCTTTAAGAATGGGCTTGCCAATAAGAGGATTCCATACCGTTTTGACGCTAAGAAAGGGGTAAAGAAACCTTAGTGTTGAATAAAAAAGAAGTTGACGTCGAGACTATTAGATTACTCCCATTAGTTCTGGAGAGCGGTTTCACCATACATCTACATCTTCACGATGTCGTTTATGTTTCTAACATGAGGAGAAACCTCATTTATGTTTCTCTTTTAGAAAATGATGGTTTTCTTTGTCCGTGTGAAAACAGTATGTGTGTTATTCATTTTGTTAACAAATTGGTCACTAGACATGTCAAACTTTCTATATATTAACCTAATGAATCTCTTTTGTTATTAAATGTATGAGATGATGTTTCAAATAAGCGCAAGCATGATAGAAAATTATGGCATTATCATTTAGGCCACATTTCGAAGGGGAGAACAGAACATCTCGTTAGAGAAGAGGTACTTTAACCCTTTCACTTCTCTGATTCTCATGCTTGGATTGACTGCATCAAGGGAAAGTATGTTAAACATGTTGAGAAATTAGCCTCACAAAGTATGGATCCTTAAGAATTAATCCACATAGATATTTTTGGACCGTTTTCCATGCCAATAGTAGACATATATAACTCTGTTACTATATTTAGTGATGGTTTCTCGCGCTATAAATATATATTCCAATTCATGACTAGTCTGAATCACTTAATTAATTTAAAATATTTAATACTGAAGTAAAAAATCGACATAATTCTAAGATTAAGATCATGCAATCAGAGCGAGATGGAAAATATTATAGGAGACATGCCCCAAATGGACAAATTTCGGACCCGTTTGCTAAATATCTTCAAAAAAATAGAATAGTAGCCCAAAACCCAATGTCTGGAGAACCTCAACAAAATGAAGTAGCTAAAAGGTAGAACCATACACTCATGGACATGGTACAAAGTATGGTAAGTTACTTCAGTTTTTCGGTAAATTTGTGGATAGAAGAATTTACTTAATCAGGTCCACAGTAAATACGTCCCTAAGACACATTATGAATTATGGACTGGAAAAAAGAGTTTAAGGTACTTACGTGCTTGGGCCTGTCATGCAAAAGCTAAATTATTTAATTCACATTATAGAAAATTAGACTGTAAGTTGTCATTAGCTATCTCGATGGGTCAAAGGGGTATTGTTTTTACTGTCCAGACCACACTACTAAATTTGTGAAATCGCGTCATGTAGTATTCTTTGAAAATGATAAAATCAAAGGCATGAAATTTGATCTTGAGGAGACTCTTATTTATTTTCCATTACCGATAATCTGAGAGATAACTTAATCCTACTCCTCAAATAGTCAAATCTCTTGTTTTGAATCCTCAAGATGATTTCCCGACTAAGGGCTCAAAAACTATTCATATTATATGTCTAATGATGGCATACACACAACCCCGTCTCCTGTGACATCTTATGAACCTTGTGTGATAACTAATGAAATTTTACAAAGATCACACTGGGAAAGAAGATATACAATCTCTAGTAATTATGTTGTCTACATTAATGAAGATAAACATGAAATAGGAAAAGTAGATGATCTCACTTTATTTAAAAGTGTCATGATGTCTAAGGATTCATCAAAATGGTTGTAGCTATAAAAGATAAAATAAAGTCGATGAGCATTAATGATGTCTGATATTTTGTAGAAATTCCTAACAGAGTAAACACAATAGGTTATAAGTAGATCTATAAAACCAAGCATGACTCTAAGAGAAACATTGAAAGATTTAAAGCAAGATTTGTAGTGAAAGGCTTTACGCAAAGAGAGGCGATTGATTATATTGACACTCTCTCTCCATCCCAAAGAAAGATTCACTAAGAATATTTATGGCACTAGTGGCTCATTATGATTTAGAAGTGCACCAAATGGACGTTAAACTGCATTTATTAATAGTGAATTATGTGAAAATGTGTATAAAACGTAACCGAAAGATTTAGTCATTAATGGAAAAAAAACATATGAGATGTCAGCTTAAGAAGTCAATTTGTGAGCTAAAGCAAGTGTCCAGACAATGACATCTTAAGTTTGATGAAACAATAAAAAATTTGACTTTATGGAAAATAAGGTGGATAATTGTTTATAAATCAAGTTTAAAGGAGGCAAATTCATCGTATTAGTACTTTATGTCGATGATAGCCTTTTATCTAGCAGTGATACAAACATGATGCATGAGACATAGAGTTTCTTATCCATAAATTTTGATATTAAAGACTTTAGTGATGCGTCTTATATTATGGGCAATGAAATTCATTGAGACAGGTCCAATAGAATATTAGGTTAGTCTCACAAATCATACATTGACAAAGTACTTAAGAGTGCATAATTGCTCTGCCACGCCTGCTCCTATAATCAATAACAATAAGTCTGACTTATTCCAATGTTTACAAAATCAAGTTGAAGTTGATCAGATGAAGATGATTCCTTACGCTTAAGCTGTCAGAATTATTATGTATGTTCAAATTTGTACACGTCCTAACTTGACTTTTATTAGCGGGATGCTTGACAATTTTACTCAAATCCGGAACTTGATCATTAGAAGGTTGTTAAGAAAGTCTTGCGTTATCTGTAAGGCACCAAGTATTACGTGCTCACAACCCATAACTTTGATGTTATAGGTTATTCAGATGTTGATCGTACGGGGTATGTTGATGCTAACAAGTTGATATCAAGATGCATCTTCAACCTCGCAGGAGGAGCTATTACATAGAAAAGCTATAAAAAAGAGCTTAGAACATCATCAATGATGCAAGCTGAGTTTGTGGTATGTTTTGAAGCCATGGGACAAACTACATGGCTTAAAAATTTTATCTCGGGCTTGAAGGTGGTCGACGGCATTTCTAAAACACTTAAATTATACTGCAATAATGAGGCCGCAGTATTCTTTTCGAATAAGAATAAGTCAAGTGGTGCTTCCAAACATGTAAACTTTAAATATCATGTTGTGAAAAATAGAATTCAGGATCAAACTATTACAGTTCAATAAATAATAAGCGCTAAGCATGTTTCCAGCATGAGTTTAAAGGATAGCCTATGATCTGATCCTTTAAAAGAGAACCATAATAATAAACCAACATCCAACAAAAAAATTTGACTATCCTGGTGAGATCGAGTGATGTATTATAGGTATTAGAGTTTCCATAGCGTCATATTGGCTGTTGTAATGCATTATCTTGGTATGGTGGTCTATTGAGTGTGGACTTATGTTAATTTCATGCCCAAGTAGAAGATCCGTTATGTTAAGTTCACGATTGGTGGAACTTCCTAGCAACTAAGGTTTTTGTCATCATCACTTAGTGCCACTTTTATAGAAGGACATATGAAAATTTTGAGATTCATTTGATCCAAATTTACATTTCCTGTTCGACAACTCAACAAATTCCAATCCCGATCATTGAAGACGATGCAAGCAATCAGAAGATTGTCGCTATTAAGAAGCCTACGTCAGTTAGGGACTACACCATCATTGCATATGTTAAAGCA
Source organism: Kalanchoe fedtschenkoi (assembly GCA_002312845.1). Classification (NCBI taxonomy): domain Eukaryota; kingdom Viridiplantae; phylum Streptophyta; class Magnoliopsida; order Saxifragales; family Crassulaceae; genus Kalanchoe; species Kalanchoe fedtschenkoi. Next base: position 3,956,066 of record NQLW01000053.1, on the reverse strand, counting down.
GATTAGTCATTCCTCGACTGTCCAGATCAACCTCCTCTGCTAATACATCAGATTAGGACTCACGAACCTTTGCGCATCATATGGTGTCCATTTCATGTCTCCCAATCGTTGATGGTCGAACATGATGTTTTTTTTTAATTTATTACTAATGACGGAACATCTCAATCTATGGTATTAGAGTGAATGCTCATGGAGAGCTACAAGGTGATGTCCACAACTGTGAAATGACTAAAAAAAAGTGTTAAGTCCATGAGCGATTTAACTAAACCGCAAATTCAACCTGCGGTTTCAATGGCTAAAACCAGGGCCGGCCCTATGACGGTGCTTGCGGAGCAGCCGCACCGGGCCTCCAGTTTTTAGAGGCCTCTAATAACACGACCCTTCAATGAAAAGGCCTCCAAATTACCTTTACCCAGTGGTGGATCAACAGGTTCCGACCACGTGTTGCATCTCTCAACTCACGTTTGGCGCCGCGCCTCCAAAGAAATCTGCTCCGGTCAGGCTACCCCTCATATCACTCGTTTATAACCATTTAGGGTTTCTATGAAACTCATTTTAACCATAACAATTATGTTACACTCGGCCCAAATTCGAGGCTCGTCTTTTCTTAATTAAGCCCAATTTGCTGTTTTTTTTAAAATTTAGATCCAATCATTTATTTAAAATTAAAATAACTCTAAATTTTTGTTTTACAAAGAAATAAATTAGAGCAGCTATCTGTTGATGCGGTGATGCCCGTAGACACAAGGTAGATAACCGTTTCGTCATTTTTTATTCCTTTCAAATTAAAAGTCGAATAAATGATTTGTAGATTAATAGATGAACAATTGTTTACTTCATAGAGAAAATATTTAAAAATATTTCTAACGAAACTATTTATCATCAATTTTAAAATATGAAAATTTATCATGATATAAACACACGTCTACTTTAGACGTGGTGTGCTGGTTGCAATGATTCAATCTTTAACTGAATGATTATAATTTTTCATCTTTGAAATTTTTGAGTAAGGTGAGTCTTACACAATTTGTGTGAGAAATAGATTTTAATGCAGTCAAGTTCATTGTTTTAGCGGTACTGCAACAAACATAAGGGGGCCTCATTTTTTTCATTGTTTTAGCCGTAGCTGCAACGTAAGAGGGCTTCATTTTTCGTACTGTACAGGGCCTCCAAAATCTCCGAACCGGCCCTGGCTAAAACCACTACTCAGACACGAGCTCAACTCAAATGGTTAGTGTCATGCTTGGTTTTGTTTAAATAAAAGTAGATATCATGCGCGGTTAAGCCCAAACGGCAAAATCCTGGAACAGTCACTGACTGTGACTGTGAGTGTCGTAGGCTGTTTTTTAAGAACAAAACGTATTTGCCATCCGCGCCTTTATTTTATGCTGGCAACGACAAGTTCACATGTCTGCGGTTTGAGAAATAAAATTAGAAATAAAAAGATAAGATAATAAAAAGTCATGTATGAACCCAACTTTGACATTTTACTTGACAACATTTTTAGTAGTGCAGTCGCAATCGCCCTTTTATTGACAAATTCAAATGCTGCAGTTTAGGCCTGTCCAGTCTATGTACTGGACAAAGGGAAACGATTTCCATCTTATTTTATGCAACACACATTATTTTAAGTTGTGATTGATTCACTTCAGAGCTCACCGCATCTGAATTTGGCATGGTTAGCTTTATTTCCGAAGAAGATGGCCAGCAGAAGAATAACTACCAGCTTGGTTAGGCCCGAAGCTTTCTCGATCAGTTTTCCGACCAGGTAAGTCTGTGTTGAGAGCTTCACAACTCTCATCTTCCTCTCCTTCACATACTCACCCAGTGCCCTTTCAACCCTAGGTTGCGAAATCTCCTCGCCTGCTTCTACCACCCTGCTCAAATTTCTAGCCAAGACAACGGCGTCTTCGAGAGACGCTGAGCCCCCCTGAGCCAAGAAAGGTCCCATAGCGTGTAACGCATCTCCTGCTAAAGCTACTGTTCCTTTGTACAAGTCCCGCCTCATCAGCTCCCATGGCGGCCGGTACTTGAGTTGAGTGAGGTGCAACGAGCTTGCTTCACTGTCCTTCACCATATCCTGAATCTCTTTTGGGAAACTTTCTGCAGCTTGCATGGATGATTGTCTGATGAGCTCTGGCTTGTTCACAATGTTTGGGTCTGCATGCATTTTTCCACAATACACACATGCGACATTATCACTATTGTTTCAACTAATTAACAACCAATCATGTACCATGTTGGATCTAATTCACTTGGTAAAATATCCACATCGGATACTTGAAAGAAAAGAGGTAATTCTTATTGAATTATTGAACCATAATTTGAATCTAGATTTTTGAATCACAATACCTACACAATTCAATATGAACCGATCCATGATTAAATCTAGAACCAGTATGATCACGTACGGTTCAATCTGCGGTGAGCTGAACTCTCAATCCACAGTTAGTGGAATTATCCAACTATTTATGAAGCATATTCTTAAGCTCAATATATTAAGTATATATATATGTATAGGGAGGTTCCACTGAAAATCGCAAATCATGTGAGAACTGTGAATTCAAGGCGCAAATGACGTTTTGTATCTTGTGTCTTGTATTTTGTAGACGCATTTTGTGTCTTGTGTCTTATGTGTTGACACCATTTTTATCTTGAATTCAAAGTTCTCACATAATTTACGGTTCTCCATCTATATATATATAAATGAAAGTGTGGAAGTTACCTTGTGAGGACCAGTCCCGAGTGATGAACCAATAAACGAGATTATCAGTCATTGGCATTCTTCCAACTTGAATGTTTGTTGAAGGTATGCTGAGCACCAAAAACTCATTCACAAAGTGATGACCTTCTCCATAGTAAGTGAAACCCCTTACTGCACACACTGAGAACACATCCGTAGCTTTTACGCCAACATAATCTGCTACGGTCGAGTTAACTCCGTCGCATCCTATCACTATCTGTTGACCAACATATAAATGATTAAGTAACAAGATATATAGTTTCCTGGACTGCAATTTGCCAACAGCATGCACATACCTTCGCCTTCACTTGAGTCCCGTCGCTTAGTTCAAGTAATGGGCATGAGCTATGTGACGAATAATCCACCTTCATCGAAACTACGTGACGGCCGAAAGAGATGGTGTCCGGTAGCAGCTGGTCAGCCAAGGCTTCAATTAGGTCTTTCCGTTTCACACATCTTACTTCTGGTAATTTTCCTCTCTCGTCAACTTCACTGAAAACTCTTTAACGAGTTAGACGTGGTTCTTATCTTTACCCTGCTTGATTTTGGGACAGTAAAAAGAAGTTTCCATGGACTCTATCTTATGTTCTTGTTGATTAGTTAGGGTTGATAAATTGTGGACAAAGCATTAAAACATTAATTATTCTACTCATACTTTTCAACTAATTTTTGTGTCTAGTTTTCATCTCCTTATTTTCTCTACATCAAATATAATTTTTTAATTATTCTACCCTAGTATGCAAATAATATAAGAGAAAGCGGTTTTGTATATGCCTTCTGGATATTTGTTTTACTGTTACATAGGCATAAATGACAGTTCACAAATAAGGTTTAACACAGTTATCTCTATAGTTATCAGAATCGGACCGAAAACCGAATCGGTTAGGATTTTGATTTTCGATTGAACCTGCGGCCCAAGCTGATTTGCCTGTCAGTTTAATTATATAAAATAATTATAATATATATGAGTTAATATGTTAATTATTAAAATTTTAAAAGATAATCAGATAGTCAAGTGGTATGAGTGCTTGCTTAACTCATAACAAGCTTGAGTTCGAGCTCGCTGTCACAATTTAGGAAAATAAATTTTTAAGCTTAGGTTAAGCCTACTTTCATAATAAACCGGTTTGATATATCTGGTCCGGTTCAACAGTTTCATTAAAAATCAGTCGGTTCATCTGGTTTGTGATGAAGACTGATAAAATTTATAAAGCGGACCGGTACGGGTAAGGTTCTCGCTCGAACCAGCCGGTTCGGTTGATTTTTGGTTGGACATCGTGTACCATGAATTAATAATTTGAGAGTTGTCACGTTATAGTTTGACCTGACATGTGTCACGTTAAAAAATCAATTACTTTTATAAAATTAATCAATGTTTATCTCATGTCACTTTAAGTTTTCAATGCAGCACATGACATGTACCAATAAAAATCACTTAGGGTAAAACTATTAATACGAGGGTAAGTAAAAGTTAGTGATGACAAATTTGGGTGTTAAACGTGTCAATAACTTTCCTGTTGAATAAGACTGAGTTTTATCATTTTTTTCTAGCTAGCATTAACATTGTGTTTAGAATCTGCCCAGTGAATTATAGTGTCTTTGTGACATGGCTGGCGGGAGGCAAGCAAGCTAAGAATACTAGTAAAATTAAGATTTTTTTATTAAAACTATACATTTTTCTCCGTTCACACTCATTCTTAGTTTATTATCCATTTTACTCTATTTTTAGATCTTCGTTGTTTGGAGCAACGAAGATCTTGGCTATTTAGAGCAATGAAGTTTTTCATTTCATTCTTAGTTGTTTGAAACAACAAAGATAAAACCAATAATCTTCGTTAATTATTTGAAACAACGTTTTTCTTCTTTTAGCTTACCTTCGTTATTCTAAACAACAAACTTCCCAATATATAAGATAGAATAAAAAATCTTCGTCGTAGCTTAAAATAATGAAGATAAAATAAAAGGTAAGATAAAAGATCTTCGTTATTTTAGATAATGAAGAATATAATTATCTTCGTTGTTTGAATTAACGAAGATTGTTTGTAGAATCTTCATTGTTTCAAACGAAGAAGATAATTGTGTTATTCGTTGTATCAAACAATGAACCATGAAAGGTAGACTTGATAACTAATAGAAGAGGATACAGAAATGATAGTGAACTACGAAAAGTTATCTGTCGCCAGTTGTGGAGAAAAGGAAAGTAACTCACCCAAAACTTATTTCGCTTCTTCGACCAGTCCCCAGGAACACATGTTGGCCGCTGCAGTATGAAAATGGCAGGAAGATTAGCTGTCTCCTTGGAAATGAAATGACCAAAACCAGGTTCGATCGATATCCACCATATGAGACAAAGACGGCAATATTGACATATAAAACTGCATCAAAACTGCACAAACACACATACCCTTGTATCAGAACAGCAGTTTGTCTAAGCTTAGCAGCGACGCCCAGCTGCTCTAGAGCGTGCCACCCATTTGGCTGCACGATTATGGCTGTCCCGATGGCTCGCAGGCTCTCCGACTTCTCCAACACCAAGCTCTTTATACCCTTTCTGACCCATGAAACCATTCATAAACTTGGTCACAAAACATTATATTTGCCCCCACGTCACACGTCTAATAATACAAATTTGAAAAGTTGATGATTGACTGATTTGTCGAACCTCTGAAGAGCAAGGGCAACCGCAACGCCGCAGATACCTCCGCCCACAATCACGATATCAGTCTGCTGCTCCATTCTCTTCTGCTTGTATTGTGTCACAAAGTAGAGAAAGTCTAGCTAGCAGCTGGTCGAAATTAAAGGAGCTGCAAGAATCTGTTGGGAACACTTGTGGAAGGATCTATAAATATATGTGAATCTCAAATGATAATCAGCCGTGGAGTTCAATGAATGGGCAAATTTTTAGATGGACACAGGCAGTAATATGCATCGTAAAAATCATTGAAAAAATTGTGTTAAGAACATAATCATCGCCACCAGCACATGTCATATGACACTTTCACTTATTAATAACATGATAAGTGAAACGAAACTGTACCTTGAAAAACACGACTATCACAGTATCACGTGTGTATTATTTTTTGGTGGGGAGGAGATATTCATCCCATGATAGTGATATTCATACTCGTAGATCAACTCACACCCTTCTCCAGCATATGTAACCACTTTACCTACTGAATCATAGACAATCTGTATAGCACTTTCTTGTGTACAACAAGAAGAGAAATTTTTGGGTGGACACTACCAATTGGGAGTCGTCACGTGGCGCGTGGAAAAGTAAAAAAAATTCAAACCAATGATAAATCGTACGTATAATTTTGATTTTTCAACGCGCCACATGACGACTCCCCATTAGTGATGTCCACCGCCACGTGATGGACACAGTCCACCTAAGAATCACTCTTAACAAGAATGCTGACTCCTTGCTAGTTGATAGCTATTACGCACAGTTTGGGATTTGTTGAGAATTCCAGATAATTAACAAGAGAGAAAACAGTAAAGAGCACACAAGATTTAATGAGGTTCAACAGTGTGCCTACGTCCTCGGGAGCAAAAGAACAACTGTGTATTATTGAGTGTGTCGTCGTACCCTATTAGATTACAATTACATAGTATTTATAATAGAAACTCTATTCACCATACCGCGGGCCTTTGGCCCCGCAACCTCAACCCCACTTAATCTTGGCCCACAACTATTAGCCTTGTTGTCACCATCCACTGAGATTCAACTCTATGTCACTTCCTGCTTCACTTTGACATAAGATATTTATCAGTATATGAGCTATACCAAACAAATCTTCACCTTAGCGAATATCCTGCTCCTTAGGAGATAAAATACGAGGTAACTCATGTCTCAAAGTGGCCTGGGGTTCCTGCTCTTCTAGTTGCTACAAACATTCAACAAGTCCAAACAATCCTCGGACTTGTTTGTAGTATCCTACTTCTTTCTCTCAGGAAGCCGAGCTAGCTCCCATGCATCATTTTTCTTTAAAGATTCCATCTCTTCTACCATTGCAGTCATCCCTTTATCTTTCTTCTGGTCAGTCATAGGTCCCTGAAAGACACCCGGATCTTTACTACTGATGTGAAGTGCATAAGAGACCATGTCTTCGAAATCGAATCTGTCTAGAGGCTTCACATTGGTGCATCTTCCTCTATCCCTGAACAGATTGTAGCTCTTCAAATCATAGGTACTTGAGGTATTGGGTGCTGAAGTAGAACTATCAACTTTCTCTGTTGATGTTGGGGTCTCCTCCAAATCCAACCGGACCTTCTCTTCATTCTGTTACAGCATGGACTGCTCATCAAAGACTGCATCTCTACTGATCACCACCTTCTTTGCTATCGGATCCCAAAACTTGTATCCCTTGACAGCTTTCTTATATCCCAGAAAGATGCACTTCTTGGATTTTGCATCAAGCTTTGATCTCTCATCTCTAGGTACATGCACATAAGCAGGACAACCAAAAATCCGTAAGTGATCAAAACTAACAGGTTTATCTGTCCATACCTCTTCTGCAACTTTTCCTCCCAATGATGCTCATGGTGATCTATTGATGACGTAACATGCAATATTCACAGCCTCTGCCCAACATCTTTTAGGGAGTCCTGCATTCAATCTCAAACATCTTGCCCTTTCAGTCAAAGTCCTATTCAATCTTTCGGTAACACCATTCTGCTGTGGTGTCTTACGCACTATAATCTTTCGGTAACATCAGAATGCATATAATCAAGAATCCCTTTAGTTGTATGTCTTCCAGTCTTGAAATTGACTTTAGTCTGCTTCCTAAGAACACAAAACTTATAAAATTCCAACTTGCAGTTTTTAACACCATGCAACAGATTCATTTTATGCAATTCAGTCATACCTCGCTCACTAAGATGACCAAGACGCATATGTCATAGCTTTGAGCTATCATCATGTGACTCAACAGAATGAACTCCACCCACAACTGTACTCCCTAACAGTTTATAGATATTTCATGCAGTCATCTTTCCTTTCATCACAGTCAACGCACCTTTAACAACCCTAATAGTTTTTCTATCCTCATATGTCTTAGGAATAAAATCATTCTTATGCAAAGTGCCCAAGGATATAAGATTCTTTTTCAATTCAGGTACATGTCTAACATCACACAGTGTTCTCACTATCCCGTCATGCATCTTGATTTTGACTTCACCAATACCAGTAATATTGCAACATCTATCATCACCTAGATAGATAGAACCATAATTAACTGACCTGTATGAGGAGAACCACTCCCTGTTGGGCGTGATATGATAAGAACATCCCGAATTAAGAATCCAAGCATCCACGAACTGAGTAGTTAAAACCGAAAGCATATCGCCATCGCTGCAATCAGAATCATTGGCGGCACTGTTTTGGTCTTTTTTTTTGCTATTAAACCTCTATAATTCCTTTTCCGACATATTTTTTTATCGAAAAAGGTACTTTTTGTCGTGTAAATCAAATTTTTTTTTTGAAATGTTCAATCTTATATGTTCCTTTCCCTCCAACTTTTATAAACTAAACTAAATCGAAGGCTCCACTTAATTTAGAAAAAATGCTAGGGAAAGAAAAACATAATGAAAGTCGAATCGACTATATGTTTAATTTAACTAAATTTGTGGGGGAAAGAAAATTAAAGTATAGTTTAGTAAAATGAAAGAGCATTTTAAAAGTATTATTTATGTGAGACTCATGTCACTTAATGATTGACTAATAAAAATCAATACTACATAGTTTTAAGTGGCTCTGAATTGCTTGCAATGTATGGGTAGTTTTACGCAAAACATGAAGGTATTATTAATACCAGACACATGTTACTTAATGATCGACTAATATAAAAATCAATACTATGCAGTTTTAAGTGGCTCTAAATTGCTTTGCAACCTTGAATAATATTTCATTGAGTAAAACATGATAGTTCGGAACCCTTTTAAAAAAATTCTCTATTAATAAACACCCTCCAAAAATTATAAATAATTGTTTTTACCATAGTGTAGGAGTTGAAACAACAAATACTAGTGAATGTTTTTGTTTGAGGAAAGACATACTCCCTCCGTCATTTTATACATGCCATTTAATGTTAATTTGAATAGATTTAGATGAAATTAATACTAACGGTTGATCAAATTTAATAAGTAGGTGGTTAAATTTTTTTTTAAAAATCACGTAAAAAGTAAAATTGATAAATTATTACTGGTGAGGAATTTATTTTTTATTAATTATGATAATGAAGTGATTAATGCTTGATATTTTAAGATAGTTGTGACTATTAAATATGCATTGAAAATTATTAAATAACAAATAAAAATGAAAAAAATTCGATTGTGTGACATATAAAGAGGACAGAGGAAGTAAGCCATTATTTATCTAAACCATAGCATTATTTCTTTGAGTCCTTCTAGTAAAATAAGCATTTTATTATCACCATATATAATTGGTGTCACAGGCCAAACCAGTCCTCTTGAAGCCTGATAATTATGATCACGTGAGCTGTTTTGTTGCCTTCTTCTTCATGTATATTGTTCAGAATGTAATCATGGTGAGAAAGTGTCTTCTCGAAAGTGGTTATGTGTTCGAATGGTCATCAAGAAATCTACCCACCAGTTTTGCGGTTATGTGTTCGAATGGTCATCAAGAAATCTACCCACCAGTTTTGCGGTTGAAATAAAATGTTGGGTCGTGCAGATTTTGGACCATGCGATCAATCCAAACTTCCTCCCTGACAGTTAATCCATCGTATCACTATGATGACTAGCTTGGAACTAAAAGGGCACTGATTAGACAATCCTTAGGCTTAGGAAAAATTAGATGGAAAAGAAAATTTGAAATGATTTTTTTGTTTGGTTTAGGAAATAATTGTGAGAAAGAAAATTGCATATAAAATTAGAGAAAAATTTCAGTCAAATAAAAAGAGTTTTAAAACTTTCATTTCAGTTTTCCAATTAAACAAAACGAAGAAAAATAAAATGAAATTCATTATAGTTTTTCATTTTCTCTCAAATTTTCTTTTCTATCACATTTTGTCTAAACCAAACATACCCTAATGCTTTTGTATGTGAACCGCATCAATCTCCATGGTTGTTAATATTAGGCTAACCTAAAGGTAAGTTGGAGATCATATGACCCCTCTAAACTTTTATTTTAGGAAAAAAAAATTCAACAACGATTTTGAACTATCATCACTTATTCAATTATTATTCGAACTATCATAATCGCAAAAAAAAATACGATGAAAAAAATTGGACTGATTTTCCGAAATAGTTACTGTTTCACTCCTTAATTAATATTATTACAAAACTTTGATTTGTGTGCAAAATTATGTCGTTTGGTTATTAAATTGAATAATATTGTTTACACACGTAAACCTTCATACTCAATCATCTATAATCTTCAGCAAATTTAATAAGATCAAATATATTTATAAAATCCAACAAATTGATTTTAAGAATCAACCTAATCATTACAGTTTTTTTTCATCGCTCCATTTTGGCAATTGTGGTAGTTCGGACAACAATTAGATAAGTAATGTTAGTTCAGAGCCCTTTAAGGATTTTTCCTTTATTTTAATATTAATTATAATTATTTTATTTTTTATATTTTTAAAATGTGTAATAATGATCCCAAAGATTATGACATAAATTTTTGTATCGCTAAACGTCAAATCTACCCCAAATTTTATATTTCACCTATTTAAATAAAGAATCTGATTTATAATAAAAAATATAATAAATAATTTGAATTACAAAACATAAATTCAAAACTAGAGCCACTAAGCAAACCTAACACACGTTTCAACCGGTTAATCCTCCCTTTGATAAATTTTTTAAAATAACCTAGTTGAGGCCAACCCTGATTTGAAACCGTATCAGGATTAAGTCCAACTGCGGTTTCAAAGAGTGTCTGAATTATGACTAAGCAAATAATCTTTGTCAGTACGCACGTGACACAACCGAGATCTCAAACCTTATCTGGTTTAAGTCAAACCGTCGTATCAAAGTATCACGACCCAAAAAATGTGGATCGCGATGACGTTTGACTTGTCTTTTGACTTTAGTCAAACAAGCATCAATAAAGAAAAGTCAAAGTCAAATATCCAACATACTAACTAAATAAAATAATATTAAAAAGTAAAACTATTACAAGTCATACTCAGGATCCTGTCCAAATACATCGGAGCACCACTAACAAATAATGAAGTAATTAAAATAAAGAAAAGAAAATAACTGCTGACTCCACTAGATAAAATGACTGTGAATCGGATGACACCGTACCGGAGAGCTTGCTCGTTACTACCCAAACACCATCGTTACTGACCGACTACTGATCTGAAAAGAAAAATTAAATATTGAGGATGAGTAAACAACTCGCTACGTATTTGGCCAGCCGAATGGGGAAATTTCTTTTATTTTAAATAATATTTTAATTTATCACGTGCGGCTCGCTCATTGTTCGTACTTTTATTGAGTACGTATGAGGGTTATTTATCAGCTCGTTGACAAATATATTTCTTTTATACCACATCAAATGCAATATATCAGTGCAAATGTGTATACGTGACAAACATGAACTATGACGTAAGCCCTCTTTGGCTAAGCAGTCGTCACTGCTGATCCGGATAAAAAATCAATCATATTACAAGCGCGAAATCTTTTCACGAAATAAGCGTCACAGTCATGATGCAGCGTGTATGCACATAAATGAATGAATGTTCAATATAGGGTAAAGTACAAAAAGGGGTATGTACTATACCCAATTTAAAAATCACGGTCGAAACTTTCAAAATTTAAAATTTCAGGTTTTTTTATTTTTTCGGGGTTGTATTGTAACTTTCAATACTAAGTCCTGCCTATCATAAATTATAGAAACCCTTGACATTTGAAGTTACAACAGTTTGATTTTGAGGAAAAAATGACAACAACACTCAATCGACAGTTTGTGGCAGCCGTCTGCTACATGTCTTTTTACTGTTCTAATTCGACAAATATATAAAGTATATAGATAATTCAATATATCATATATCATTTATCCATTTTAATTGCTGATATATAATGCTGGAACTCACTGACAAATATCACAAACCAACAAATTTCACCAACAAGTTTCAATAATTTATGATAGGCGGGACTTAGAATTGAAAGTTACAATACAACCCCGAAAAAATAAAAAAACTTGAAATTTTAAATTTTGAAAGTTTCGACCGTGATTTTTAAATTGGGTATAGTACATACCCCTTTTTTGTACTTTACCCTTCAATATAACTATTTTACCTTTCCATATGGGTATATTTTATGTTTGTATTATACCCAATATGCTTTAATTACGATCACATATTTAAATGTGTACGAAAAGTATGTAGGAATTATTTAATCACCTCAAGTTAAGATTAAAATTGCACAATCAATTCGTTCGGTAACTCGAATCTGATTCCCAACCTATAATTACATAAATAAAGCATAGTTTTATGACTAATTCAGTTTATAATTTATCCACATAACACCACTAACACAATCTCACAAATAACGAATTATATAACTACTTTATTTATTTATTTATTTTATAAAAAAAGGAAGGAAAATAAATAAACACAAAAGAAGATGGAGGGAGATTAAATGAAAGTAACTTAATTTCTAGCTACGTCTGCCACATTCACTCCTCCTTTCTTTTCCTTTTTTTTTTCTTTATTCCACTACACTTTAGCCCACTGTGCTGTCCCATCCATATATACATATATCTTATCATAGGATGTCGATTTGATGTGATACTTGACCAGCTAATATAATTAAACCATAAAATTAGAGAGTAAAACATCACCTTGTTGCTTCCTACTGATTATGAGAAAGGATTTATATTTAAAAGAAATGAAAGGAAAATGAGAACGCAAAGAAAACTTAATGATTTATATTTACTTCAAGAAAATTGAGTGGAAATTTAACTAAAAGAAAACTTAATTAAATTATGAGAAATATGATATTACACATATATAGGCTAAAGAAAAATCCCCTCCATGTGTTGAGAATGGGATGAACTTAAGCCCGACAATTTCGTAGAGCAGAGAGTATCATGAAGCAATAAGAGGCTTTGAAAAAAGAAATGCCGAGTGCAACCAGGAGGTTTATTTGTCAAAGTAATTCCTGATGATTAGTGCAGTCTCATTTGAAATGTAAGATATATAATTAAGGTCGCAGCACCTGTTTCATCTAACTAGAAGGAGGCATAAGCTATCAATTTTAGTCATTTTGGAGCACAGAAGCAATAACCGGAGACTGGTTGTTTGTTGGCAAGAAAGTTGGGTTTCGATGCAACATTTGTGATGCCAGGCTGAAATAAATACATTTGGATTTTTTCGAAAGACTAATGACATAAGTTTGATGTTAGTAGCGTCGAAAATATATAGTGCATTTCAAAGTTGGATACCAATGTGTTATTCATTAAATATATATAGTGTTTGGGGTTTGCCTTTTGTAATTTTTATAGATTCTAAACTTCTTTAACTTAATACGACCACTTACATTCTACAATATTTTAATTCTCATAGACCCTTGAGCTTCATGTGCTTAATATGAGTATTACAATTGTACAAAGACGTACCATAGACCCTTAAATTTCTTTATAAACATTTGACCATTAAGCTTTCTTACTTTTATAGGATAAAAGAGAGAGATTTTTATCAAATAATTCCAACCATAATATATATCACCCTAACATAAACTTTAATTGGAATTATAAAACCATAAGCGCATGAATCAAATTAAGATATTAAATCTAACATTAAACACAAGTGATCCTATCAAATTTGATAAGAATTAAAATTGATTTAGTATGAAAAGCCGTCATTTTATTATGTGAACAAAATGACATCATTTGATGGCTAAACAACGTAATATTGATGCACAAATCTAATTCTTACATTAAAATTAGTTTAAAGAGTATAACTTTAAATTTCATTTTTCTATTTTTTTTACTACTTTTTCCTTTGCTCCCTTCTGACAATTCTACTAGTTTCGACTTAGGAGTTTTTAAAATTTATTTCCCTAACAACATTTGTATATAGAATCTGGATCATGTGATCATGTTACATGGGCCTGTGATTTTAAGATTATGGGCTAGGGACCGTAAGATTCATGGTATTAAAAAATCTCATTATTTTTAATTTGAAATCCGATTTAGATATTCATGATCCCGTCTTGAAATTCATAAAAAAAGTATAAAATTTAGATTAGCTGCGGCAAAGTAAAATAATCAACCAGGAAACAAAAAAGTACAAAGTTCAGAGAAATATTTGTTGGGGAGTATAAAGTTAATCTAGAATATACATATATATTCTTGTTGTCCCTCTTTACTTATTATTTAAAATAGTGTGCATTAAAATTTGAATTATATCGTCGAATTATAGTTTGATACGAACATAAGGTGATTCATTATTATGATGTTTATTGTGAAATCTCAAACAAAAATGTCTAAGTCAAATCAATATCTACAAATGAAAAGTGATACGTAAAAGATATGTGCTCTTCTAATAGTATAAGGTTCAATAAGCATTCGGTAGTATGTATTAAAAGACGTATAACATTATGTATGTTTGGAATATTGTTTGATAAGAAATTAAGAGTCGGTATTATTAATACGCAACACCCAAAACGAATGAAATGTAAAAAAAGAGGTGGTATCTGCATTATTGATGTCGGGATAAATAATGTATCCTGCCAAACATATTCTAAAACTTGAATTTGCTTCACCCGATTTAAGTCAAACTTAAAAAATTACCTGATGCCAAAATATTTAACTATAATAATTTTATCCCCTTCACCTGATTTTCATTACAAATTTGTTTAACACTTTCCATACAATTTTTTTAATAAAACTCTTGTTCTTTTTTATGGAAAAAAACTCATAACTAATAAGATAAATTCTGCTAGTTAAGCATTTATATGTGAAAAAGCTTCCAGAAATGTCTTTTTCATATTCATCCTATATATTTTCTGTACAGTTCATTATTTTGGTTACTGGTTTCGTCACTGTTGCAGCCTCGAGTGGGAACCTGACCTTCTCAGTGAAAGTCAGAGCCCAAGATGTCAACAGAATATGTTCCGGAAATTCAGACAAGAATTATTGCCTGGAGGTCCTGAACTCCGACTCCAGTGTGAAGAAGGCCGATCTCAGGAGTGCTGCAGGCATCTTGGTCCAAAGAGCTTACTTTGATGTCAGTATGACCAAAAACAAGCTTGCATGGCTCGCAAACTTTCATGGAGTTATACTTAGTCAATTTGCCAATGCCAAGGGTAACTTGAATGATGCTAACAATATTTACCTCCAGACTGAGGCGGCCTTGGCCAAAGTCTACAGCTGTGAAGATCTGTTTCTGTATCCGGCTCCTGCTGCTGAACCAACTGACCTTCCTAAGACGATTAAGGATCTCGATAACCTCTGGAATATGATCATGTCCGCTCTTAACTTATTACGGAAATAATAGAGGTGGGACTATAAAATCGACTTCAGTTGATTTTCAAAGAACATGTTGGTTTTATTCTTAGAGAAATTTTAAAAGAATATTATTGTGCGTATGCACAACTCTTATCATTCATGGCCGATGGACCTTAATAAAAATTTTCATTCAACTTCAATAATTCAGAAGCCTCTTTGAGATTTTCAAGAATTTGTACAGCTATTGATATGCATAAAACAGCAATAAAAATTACTGAGTAGGCAACAAACACATTCAGATACAATTGTCGACCGAGTAAGCCTTCCCTCTTTCAATGATCACATTGAATTTATCATCTCGCTTCCTAACCTGCAACCAGAAAGTGTAGCTTTTACGTCATATAAGCAATAACCAACATATCGAGATTAAAATGCTTCATACAGGCTTAGGTCCGTCCTAAATATCTGTTTGCCCATTATCTTCCTAGAAATTCAAATTTATTGATTAAGATTTTGTTGAATCATCCTCTGTGAAAGAGAGGAAGGGTGTGTTTGGTTTACGGAAAGTTGCATGGAAAGGAAAATTTGATGAAAAATAGAATGGAATCCAAATTCCTAATGGAATCCATTTCATTTTTCACTTGTTTGTTTATCATGGAAAGTTTTTTAAAAAAAATGTCATTTTCTATTGTTATTAAACAAAATTTTCCATACAATTTTTCATCAAACATTTTTTCCATGAAATTTTCCATTTAAACCAAACAAAGAATTTCTCTAACTTTTCATCTAATTTCCCTTTCCATGAAACTTTTCCTAAACCAAACAAAGTCTAAGGGTATGTTTGGTTTAGGGAGAGTTTCATGGAAAGGAAATTGAATGAAAAATAGAATGGAAATCAAATTCCTCATGAAATTCATTTCATTTTCTACTTGTTTGTTTAACATGAAAAGTCTAAGGCTGTGTTTGGTTTAATGAAAATTGGGTGGAAAAGAAAGTTTGAGGGAAAATTGAAAGGAAATGGAATCCTTGAAGGATTCCATCTAATTTTTCTTTGTTTGGTTTCATAACGAAAATTTCAAGAAAAATTATTGTGAATTCATTTCATTTTTCATAATCATAGAAAATTTTATGAAAAATAGGTAGAAAAATATCAACATTTCATCATTTGATACATTGAATTTGATGAAATACATTGAATTTGTTCAAAAAATGGTTATTTGTTTAAGATACATTGAACTTGTTTAATATATGTAAAATCGCATTTTCCATCCAATTTTCCATCTAATTTTCTTTCCCTCTTATTTTCCATCTAAACCAAACAATGAATTTTACTAATTTTCCATCAAATTTTCCTTTCCCCCAAATTTTCCCTAAACCAAACACAGTCTAAAGGAAAATGTCATTTCCTATTGTTATTAATTAAAATTTTCCATGAAATTTTCCATCAAACTTTTTTTCCATAAAATTTTCATCTAAACCAAGCAAAGAATTTCTCTAACTTTCCACCTAATTTTCCTTTCCATGAAACTTTTCCTAAACCAAACAGAGCCTAAGAGTTTCATGAATTACCTCAACCTGTGGCATTTTTCCACCGAGTAGCATGTCGACACTCTTTTCTGTCTGTCAAATGAAAAGGACATAGTGACACACAAAAGATATAGAAAGATAATAAAAACAGTGAAATCTAAATATAAAACTTGTTTAACTCTCTCAATTCTCAATTTGCGTGCGTATAATTTATATGTATTAAATATCCTTGTGCAATAAAAACTTATCATAATTCGTAGCACGATGTACATGATGACAAGAGATTCATCCAAAAATCCACTTTCCATTGGGCCACAAACAGGGCGTAAATTTTCAGAACATTACAGGAAAATGATCAGCAAGAAATTTTTTTGAAAATGTTATACTATCAATCAACTACCTATATTTCGAAACATTGAACTATCCATTATATATTCTTTGTTATACGACGACAATATAAGGAAAACGAAATAAAAATGCGAGGGAAAGTACAAAATATAGTAAGTCAATATTTTCGTTTGCCCACTACAATTGATGCGGCCGACTTAGAAATAGACCAACCTTTTATTTCAGTTAAGATACAATCAGGTTTAAAACAAAATGCTAATAAGAATGACTCCTATCCTACTATGCACCTTCCCATACAAACATAGCATAAAGCCGTGCCTTAATATATTTGATGTATTTATATATGGCAAGGGTGCACGGCGTCGTGCAAACTTAGGCTGTGTCTGGTTTAGGGAAAATTGTAGGGAAATGAAAATTTGATGGAAAGTGAAATCCATCATGGATTCCATCTTATTTTCCTTTGTTTGGTTTAGAATGGAAAATTTGAAAGAAAGTTTCAAAACTCCTTTTAATTTATCATAACTTTCCTTCTAACTTTCCACATAATTTTCTTTCCCTCATATTTTCCATCTAAACCAAACATTGGATTTTACCAATTTTCCTACACATTTTTCTTTCCACTAAATTTTCCCTAAACCAAACACAGCCTTAGTGACCAAACAAATCTACATCCATAGTCCATTTGACCTATTCCATCAGAGACCCGAAGCTAACACCATAGAGGTTTCACTATCGAACGTAGGAAATAAGGCTTGCATCATTTGTGCCCATTACCAATTTTATCACATCAGAGTATTGGTCAAATGAGAAGAAGCACGTACTCTATGAGCAACCCAATGATGCCTGTCCCTCATTTCGATAAGGAAAGGAAAAGTTGGAGGGGCTTTCCTCTCAAGGACACTTTTCTGTGAATTTCGAGCTTTAGCTTCGGCATCTCCCAAAGTGACAGCTTCTATTCCACCAACCTGGTAATTTAGAAACACATTAACCACTGACCACATGCTATGATCTATTGCTAAAACGCTATTCCATTTTTTCAAAATGGCAGAAAATGATCCACCCATTAAATCATGAGAATAAGTTGCCACGCGTCAAGTTTTCAGATTAAGCATTTGAGGCATTATTAGTTACAGTCTGTAACGGAAGAAATTCGTATTGACTTGCAGTCAAAATCAAAATCAAAACCAAAACCGCAGGATCACAGCCTGAGGTTTTGGGTTCACTGCTATGATCTACATCATGTGCAAGAAGAAAATGAAAGATACGTGTTGAAGATAAAAGAAAATTAAAAATTGTGACATCAATGTCATTGAAATAATAGCACACAATGAAAGTACAAAGCAATGTTATATTCATGAGTGAGGAACTCTTTACTGCATACCAGATCAGCTAGCGTAGGATTCTTCATTATATTTTCAATCTTCTCCCCATGAGCGGTACCAATGAGCATAACTCCCCTCTCTGCAATTGAACGACACGCTAAGGCCTCTATTTCTGTACCAATCTCA
>NQLW01000053.1:3854372-3936348 GCA_002312845.1 Kalanchoe fedtschenkoi | reverse complement strand
CGGCCGCCGGTGCAGTGGACGCGCAGCGATTGATACAAAACTTGAAGTGGAGGATGCGAAGCGTCGGTGGAAAATGATGGTGGATTTGGGTGGGAAGGGATAACGAGCGGCCATGGCAGCCACAGCCATGTCAAAACTGGAAAATGCACAAACAGTGCCTCAACTGAGCTCCCTGCGGCTGAGCTTCCTTCAGCTCATAGTTATCAGAACCGGACCGGACCGGCCGGTTCGATCAATTAAATTGGGAACCGAATCTAGTATCCGATCTAAAATTAATTCGGATTGCATTTTGAATCGGCTAAATCGACCAATATATTATAAAATCGGTGAATCAGACCGGACCAATTGAACTGATTTTTTGTAATTAATCACTTAACTATAGCACAACTAGGATTCCATCCCAGCTCTTTTGAAGACAAGGCTGACACACTAGTCACGAGGCTATCAACCTATTTTAATTTTCTTTTGAAAATTAGCATATAAGATTTCATTATAATAAACTAGGAAAGGTACCCGTCGATCCGACGGGTTTGGATCGGTGCGGTTCGGTTCGAGAAAAATTAAAAATTGAACCAAATTATTAGTCATCGTTTTTTAAAAAATTGAAATTGTAATCAAACCATTAACATTTCAAACCGGACTGAACCGATTTGTTGCAAATCGAATAATTTTCTAAAATTTGAAACCGAACCGAATCACTAATATTTCCAATCAAACCGAACCGATCGGTTTCAAATCAAACCAAACCGATCGATTTCAAATTGAACCGAACCGACTTGGAGGGCGACAGACACTATAATATTATTATATAAGATATTACATATAACTGAACATGCGGTCGAACCAATTTGAACTGTCGGTTCAATCAAGAATTGGAATCCTGACCGGTTCGACTTCCGATCCGGTTGTGATAACTATGTTCAACTGTATATTTTCGAAAATGTCGCTGTAGTTGGTTTCTGAAAATACATTGACCCCAAATCTTTCCCTTTGTACTGATAAGTGGACTTTTTTGGAGCTTGCTTGGAGAATTTTTACGGCAGGTGTTTACAAACATTAGGTTTTCTTACTGAGTTTGGAGGGAGTTAAGGAATGGATTTAAAAAGAAAAATAAAGATTTGAAGACGGAAAGAAAAATGAGTGTTTTCGAATTTAGGATAGATTTTGAAGGACAAATATAAATTAAGTATAAAAATTACTAAAATAATCTTGTGAATAAAATCAAATATGAATAAAAATAAAGAAGATATGTGTATACTTCTAATTTTCAAGTACTAGCGGTTAGATGAATTTAAATTCGGTAAATGAAAAAAATTCATCACAAATATGAGGTTTGAGCATAGTTATCGAATTGGACCAGACACCAGTTCGGTTTGTAAATCCTATCGAATTGCATTATGAACCTATTAAAACTGGACGAACCGACCGATATATTGAAATATCGCAAAGGTCAAAGTTCGAACCCAAGCCCTGTACGTTCCAGGCGGCACCTTTAACCAATCATGCTAGCAAAGTTAATTGTTTCTTTATTTGCATTTAACATCTTTTTTTTTTCTTCTTCTCATTTTTTTTAAGGGGATCGATAGTGGTTCCCCACTTCCCCCTTGGTGGCCAGGGGCCGCACACCCCCTCCACCTTGATAGTGTACGCCCATACTCACTGCGGGCCAGCTCACGCGCACCTCCAGCGTATATAAGCGTAAATGCGGTACCAACAGGGTTTGAACCCATGACCTTGGGGTTGTTAGACAACACCCAATACCACTAGACCAACACCTTGTTGGTAACATCTTATACTTTATATTTTGTAATTATTATTTCTAATTGATCCGAAAGTTGAACCAGTATGAACCATCGGTTCAACTAAAAAATCAGAACCGGGACCTTAACCGGTTCGTTCACCGGTCCGGTTCTGATAATTATGGATTTGAGCTTTGATGCACATAACTTTTTTATATTTTTATATTTCTTATACATTTTGATGTATTATAGTCTGAATTTTAAATTATAATAATTAAGATTTACATTGAATTAAGGATGCAAAATTAAAACTTTAGATAAATTAAAAATATAATTTTTTTTTCTTTTATTGATTATGTTTAAAAAAAATTGTGAATTGGATTTGAGAGGAAGGTTGTCCCCATTATCCCTTAGTGGCACCGCCAATGTTTTTAAGGATTTCATACGTAGCCTAACCTAGCCGAGTAACCTTATAACCTTGTAGACATGAAAGTTTCAAGTTCTTGAGCCATCATTTCAATAGCGCTCGATCATACGGCTCGACTTTTTTGTTTGCATAATCTCAACTTTTACATGCCACGTGGAGCGATCGCCACTATTGTCTTGATCTACAACTATAGCTTAACTAATGTAGCTTGAACCATTTCCTTAGATATGTGAACTCAAATGTCACGAGTCAGATGCTCTAAGTGCCGTCCAGAGTGTGCAATGCTCCACCACTTTCAGAAGCTATTAGGCATTCACATCAATCAGCCGCTTTATTTCGATGTGGAAGATGGTTTATCACCTTTTGACATAACACCATTTCGTGCAGATGAAGCGGTTCTTATACGGCGTTTTTAACTTAAAAATGTCGTATAAAGTATATATCATATGGCGTTTCCAACTTAAAAGCGCTCGACGCTTTTAAGTTAGAAAAGCCGTATATGATATGTTATTTAAAATTTGAAAATCTTTCATTATAAATAATTTTGTATCATAAACAATCTTATACAAAACTTTAAACGGATTAAAAAAATTATTATTTAAATTTTTTATCATATAAATATAAAAAGGAAATGAATTAATAATTATAAACAACCAAATATTTAATTAATTTAGAAAATTTTTAATTAACATAATATGAAAAAGGAAATGATATATTATGACATGTGGATCTATGCGCAGAGGTTTAAAAAATTTGTTTCAATGTGGAGTTACGTTTGTGAAAAAAAAAATTATGACAAAACTAAGTTGACATGACACAAATCTGACGTGACATAATACAAACTTTTTTTTTATTTGTTTTGATGTGGATGCCATTAGTTCTTAGTGTGAATTAAATTTTGCACCTACAGAAAGAACATGATAGTTAACACTTCGGCATACAAAGCATCCCAGCTGGACAGGATTTAGATTGACTACTGAGAAGTATTTCAATTGTATCATCTTCTTATTAGTTTAGTAGAACACGAGAAGTCAAATATGTTTGGATCTTCGCTCCAGATTTTTCAATCTGGTACCCACGACTACATTAGGCAGGCAACATAGTTGGTTCCAATCTTAAACCGAACCATTATAGCTAGGTTGAATGAACAGAATGTTTGCCCTCCTGTTACTATTGCGGTTATAGGTTGGTCCACCCTTTGTTATGTTTTCATGATCGATGTGTATCTTTTGTCTCTTCAAGCTCTTCATTTCATTTGGAATGACACGGCTTGTACTCAGGTGCAGGAATAGGTCCTGGAATCCTTGGGTTACTACTTGGTTTTGGCCTTGGAGCTGGCTGCGGCATCGGTTTGGGATTCGGTTACGGTGCTGGTAGAGGCATTGCTTATGACGATTGCAGAAAATATTCCAATGTGGGCAGTCTCTTCCAGGGTCAAAGATCATTTCATTCTCAGTAAGTCATTCAATTAGCTTTTGAAGATGTTTGGTGTCTGCAAAGCTTGCTTCTGAACAAAGTAGTTGTCCATCTGGCTCGTTTTGAGGGCTCCCAGAAGGCAATCAGCTGATAACTAATCATTTGGCTCGTGTTCTTCTCATTCTTTACCATCACTAACTTAATTTTAAGGGGAAAAATTTTAAAGGGGTCTGAGCTATCACCGTTTATCCAATTGCGGTTAGAACTACCATGATTTTCAAAAAAGGTGCGATGAAAAAAAAATTGGATTGATTTTCTAAATTAAAATTTACCATTATATTTCAAACCTAATATTATTATAAGACTTAGATTTGTGTGCGAAGATTACGTCATTTGGTTATAAAAAAACGGCGTTTTCTTTATGTGCGCAAAATGATATAATTTATTTTGATAACCAAACGACGTAATTTTCGCATTTGCTACTTTTACATGTGCAGTGGCTAATAGGGATCATTTTCAAATCCAGTGCTTCTGTATAGAAAGAAAAAAATTGTATAGAACCGCATTTATGGTACTTTATACGGTCGTAGGATTCTGAATATGGATGAGGTCCCAATTTGTCCTCACCAGCTGAAAAGCCATTGATAGTCTCCAAGTATCTGAAGTAGCTTGGCCCTCATGGTACTAGCTAGAATAACAGTACAGCTTTTTGAGGATTATATAAAGTTTTCTCAGATGTGGAATATGAATCAATGTAGACCTGTGCATCAGTGGTGCTCCCTGTTTGATGAGGTGTCTATGTATGAAGATTTATTAGGTGGATCCAGTTAAGTTGAGCATCATCTTCTTATTAAAATTCGGACCTGATCAGTCGGTTCAACCTGTTGGACCGGGAATCAGACTAGATATGTGAATCCGAATAGTCACAATTACTTATGATTATTTCTATCAGCAAGTCACCTGATTTTTTTATTTAAATATTATTTTTTGTATATTGTAATTAGAAAAAAATTTAAAAGAGTTTTCGAAATATCATCATCTACCTCATTGCGGTCTGAACCACCGTTTTTCCAAATAAGGTGTAAAGTCTGTTAATTTGGACGAACATTCAAACTCAGATAACCAACTCGGTCAAGAGCATATCAAAATACCGTTAAAAATGTCAAATAATACATTTTTAATAAATAAACAAATAACTACATGACCGTCTTCTTCCTCTCTCACTTCGACAGAACCGCCACCTTTCATTTGGATCGAATTTGTGATCGGAGGTGGTGGCGGATCTGGCGAAGTGACGAGGAAGGATTAGGTTGTGTTGTGCAGTTATTTTTTTATTTATTAAAAATGTAATATTTGATTTTTTAACGGTGTTTGATATGTTTTTAACAGAGTTGGTTAATTATCTGTTAATGTTAACGGAGTTTGTATGTCCGTCCAAATTAACAGTTTTTGCACTTTATTTGAAAAAACGCGATAATTTGGACCGCAATTGGATAGAGGATGATAATTCAAATACTATTTTAGATTTTTTCTCTTGTTATTATAATATATTATTGAATTGACAGTTAAATTTGTTGGGATTGACGGTTGAACCGATTTAGGTCCTAATTTAACTGAAAAATCAGAAGCCAAAGCCTCACCAATTCGGTCTAGAATCCGGCTATGATAACTATGTCTCCACCACAAGCTAATTTCATAGACAAAAGTGAAATGTCTTATCTGAAATTCCCAACCAGTACACCAGACTCCAATCCACAGACATCAACACCTTCATCTGCCACGTCATCCTCTCTATCCAATCACAACATTGTATCAGATTCTCCAGAAGCACAACCAATCACAATTGGGCAAAACTCAATCCCGGGTGTAGCGTCTTCATCCGCCAGCTCCCACCATTTAGTCACTCATTCCTCCCACCATTGTCACTCACCAGCTTATTCCTTCACATTTCTCTTCAACATCTCAGCTAAGGGTCTGTCTTGAGCTGAACCCAAATGGCTTCTCTGGCAGCATCCACTGCTGCGGTTGCTCTAGGCAAGTCTGAAATGCTTGGAAACCGACTTAATGTCCCGGGGGGCACTGCCAGGTCGGCTCCTACTCCTTCCAGCCCAGCCACCTTCAAGACAGTGGCCCTCTTCCAGAAGAAGAAGAAGGCTGCTCCCGCCAAGGCCAAGGCAGTTGCACCGGCCGATGAAGAGCTGGCCAAGTGGTATGGTGAGTAAAATCTTAAGAAATGCTCGCACTTTCTTCATGATCCTTCCACACTGGTTGTTCTATATTGAATATGAAATGATCAACATACATCGATGAACGTGCAGGCCCGGACCGGAGGATCTTCTTGCCAGACGGTCTTCTGGACAGGTCTGAAATCCCAGAGTACCTCACTGGAGAAGTCCCCGGAGAGTAAGATTCCGGCGCACTCTAATTTACATACTCACATCATTTGTTTAACGAGGATTTTAAGGGATTATATAACAATGGCTCTTCTTCCTGTGCTTCTTGTGTAACACAGCTACGGTTATGATCCTTTCGGGCTTAGCAAGAAACCAGAAGACTTCGCCAAGTAAGTTAGATTGCATAAACAGACAGAATAAAGTTTTAGTTTTTGAAAATTCATCTGGGAAATTGGTGGCGTGTTGGTCAGATATCAGGCATATGAGCTGATCCACGCCAGATGGGCTATGCTTGGAGCTGCCGGGTTCATCATTCCGGAGGCATTCAACAAATTCGGCGCTAACTGCGGTCCTGAAGCAGTTTGGTTCAAGGTAACTAGCAACCTTTTGCTTACACTGTCATATAGAAGAAACTCATTAGTAGTAAGTTCCGCAAAATGCTTATTTGTGTGTGTGTGTGCAGACTGGAGCTCTACTCCTTGACGGGAACACGTTGAACTACTTCGGTAAGAGCATCCCCATCAACCTCGTTGTTGCTGTCATTGCCGAGGTTGTTCTTGTTGGAGGAGCTGAGTACTACAGAATCATCAACGGTTTGGTTAGTGGTCTGCCCAATTTCTTATCTTAAATTTTTATGTGCAAACTGGAGTAGCGGGTTGATTGACACAGATTGTATGACGCTTTGGGTTACTTTGGTAGGATTTGGAGGACAAACTCCACCCGGGTGGTCCGTTTGATCCCTTGGGTTTGGCCAAGGACCCTGACCAGGCAGCACTTCTGAAAGTGAAGGAAATCAAGAATGGAAGACTAGCAATGTTCTCAATGCTTGGTTTCTTCATTCAAGCTTACGTCACCGGAAAAGGCCCCGTCGAGAACCTGTCTGCCCACTTGAGCGACCCATTCGGAAACAACTTGCTGACTGTCATCTCTGGATCAGCAGAAAGAGTCCCAACTCTATAACGAGCTATGTCTCATGCCAAAACTTGATGTGTTTGTACATGGGTGTAAGTTGGGAGGCAACAAGGCCCCTGATCACATTGTATTTGGCTGAAACTGGAAGAAACTGTGTTCTTTGATTTTATATGATAGAGCTCCAGTTAATTCCCATGGGTGTAAATGATAGGCATTTTTGCAATTAACTAGTATGAAAATTATCTAAAATTAATTCACATTTTAGATTCTTGTTCGCCTGTATCTCGAATTGTTCTGAACATGGATCCACTTGAAATTCAATCTCCCATTACTGGTAATTCTCCTATGAAAACTCCTGAAACTACTTATAATGCTACAAATGATTTCAGTTCATCTCAATAGTCGTCTCGACCATCTTTCTATTTGAAACCTTGTGAACATTCTGGTATGAATGCCAAAATTATTACTCGCATGGGCTTACAGAATTTTGAACAATGGAAACGTAACATTGTAGTTGCTATGTCAAGGAAAACAACTAGGTTTCATGTATGAAACCATTGAAGTCCCAAAAATAGAATTTGAGTTGTGGTCGGCTTATACTTGTGCTAATGGCATTGTTGTGGTGTGTGGACTGTGGATAAATAATCATCTGACACCGGAGATTGCCAAGACTGTAATGTACATTACAAATGCTTCTGAAATTTTGAAACAACTAATCATGAGATTTAGGTTGTGCTTGGTTTGAGGAAAGTTGGAGGGAAATGAAAATATGAAGAAAAATGAATTCTTCCTAAAATCCATGTTATTTTCTCATTGTTTGGTTTGAAGTGAAAATTTTTGTAGAAAGTAGGAAAACATTCTTTAAATTAAACAAATTTTCTATCAAATTTTCCATCTAACTTTCCATTTAGTTTTCCATTCCTAATTTTTTCTAAACCAAACAAAGGACTCATTCTTATTTTCTCTCAAATTTTCCCTAAACCTAACACAGCCTTAGTGAAATGACTGGTCCAACGAAAGCGCAATTAAAAGTTGAGTATTACTCTTTAATGCAAGAAAGTTGAACGGTTGATCAATATTATGTCAAACTTAAAAGGTCTTGGAGATGATGTAAAGAACTGGTGAGTATAAGAGCATGTGATTTCTTAGCAAAATGTGCCACACATATTGATGAAAATAGAAAAGTTCACTATAGGTTAAAACGGTTGATTAAATGCAAATAATCAAAAAATTTAATCACAGTTAACCCAATTTGGATAACCAAGAAATTTGGTTCGTTTAGTGTCAGAGTGAAGAGGTGAGACTGAAATCTGGAAAAAAAGATAAAATGAGAACACAACATATGGGCAAGTTCCTGTGTTCAAAACCAGTTTTACAGCAATCCCCTTAAATAAGAAAAGACCCCAACCTAAAATAGTCAACAGAATAATTCTTGCCCAACAAATCAGCAGTGAATAACACCTCTAACGTCAATATCTGATTTTGACAACTAAATGATCATAATCAATAAAATAATTAACACTCACCTGATTTGTGTTCCCTGAAATTCTTGCTCTTCTTCTGTAAACATGAAGCCCGCGCTCGTGGTCCCTCTCTTCCTCCTGCCTGTTATTTGTTGCCATATCCGTAACATTGCCTCCCCCAAGAAAATGACCCTTGTCCCTAAGGCTGTACATGGTAAACTACTTAATGAAATCATCAAGATTGAGCTTGGTGCTATCCTCCAAAGTGGGGTGTAACGAGCTGGTTTGGTTCGGTTTTTAATAAAAAATCAAACTAAACTATTGGTAACCGATTTGAAAAATTTGAAATCGAACCGAACCGCTAGTTTAAAAACCAAATCGAATCAAATCACATAGTTCGATTCGGTTTGGTTAATTTTTCATGAACTTTATTGACTAATTTAATTGGGAAATAAGAGAAGTTTCATATAAAATCCTAATTTTGTTCGGTTTGGATCGGTTCGGTTTGAAAAAAATTAAAAACAAACTAAACCATTAGTCATCGATTTTCCAAAATTTGAAACTGTAACCGAAGCACTAACATATCAAATCGGTTTGATTTGATTCATCGATTTATCGATTTTTATTTACACTCCTACTCCAAAAGCGCCTTTCCACTGAATGAAAATTTGGTTGACGGTCTTATCTCCGCGGGTGATTTTGCGGGTTGAGCTAATGATATGGAGGATATATAGCGTGCCCCTTCAATAGATAACTTTGTGGGCAACGATGCTTCAACGGGGTGGTCACCCACTAATTTCTTCCATTGGGAGACATGGAATAGGGTGGACATGACTTTGTGCTGGAAGTTGCAGGCAGAAGGCTGCGACAAACCTAATTTTCTTCAACACCAAGAATGGGCCATAATAGCGGCTGGACAAATTCGGATGGACTCAATGGACCACCGATAGCTGGCGGTTCAACCGTAGCTTCAAGAAAACTTTATCACCTTCAGCAAAAGAAACGTCTCAGCGGTGCAGAGATTTGAAATATATATTTGAATGTGGATAGTACGTTTGTGAAAAATAGATTTATGACAAAATTAAGTTGGTATGACACAAATCTGCTGTAGCATAACACACGCCTACTTTTAAATTTATTTCAATGGAGATGCCCTTAGTATCACTCTGGTCATGATGTCAAACCATTATGTTACACTGTTGTTTTGTTAAATAAGAAGAAAATCAAAATTAAACGGAATTGTATGATAAACAAATAAGAAATGGAAAAGGTGCAAATTACTCCCTCCATCCTGATATACATGTCGTTTAAGGTTAAATAGAGTAGAGTAAGGTGATATTTAGTACTAGCGGTTGGACGAATTTAATAGGTAAATTTTTAATGTATATTTTTATAATTTTGTGTAAAAGGTAGAATTGATAGATTATTACTAGTGTAGAATAATTTTTTCATTCATTATGATAACGAAATCATTGATGTTTGGCTTTTAAAGATAGTTGCAGATATTAAACAAACATTGAAAAGTGTTGAGTGAAAAATAAAAGTGAATAAAAATTCGGTTAACTTACATGTAAAAGAGAATAAAGAGAGTAATAAAAAAATCCAAATCACTTCCAGGTCATAAATGCCATTCGCCTCTCCGATTTTGACTGTCTCCGTCAATGCGATTTCATTCCCTATGGAATCTAAAAATACTAGAAGGAAGCTGATCAGGGCTAAACTAAGGTTCGTGGTCTTCTGACGCTGAAGCGCTTCGTAAAAAATCAATTACCACACTTAAGAGATGGAAGCGTGGTAATAGATATAATATTAATTATTCATGATAACATATTACCACGCTTGCAACTTAGAAGCGTGGTAATTAGTATTTATGTGAAATGATAAATAATACAAAATTCAAAAATTAACTCTCAACAGCGGTTCAATATTTATTTAAATTTTGTCATTGTCTAATACAAGTGTTTGGAGAGAAGTATTTCAGAAGACCAAATAATGCCGATGTTCAACGTCTACTCGAAATGCATTTGAATAACATGGTTTTCCCGTACTATTGGGTAGTTTGGACTGCATGCATTGGCAATGGAGAAATTGTCCAGAGGCATGGAAATGACATTTCACTCGAGGCGATCATGGGGTCTCCACAATTATGCTTGAAGTAGTTGCTTCAAATGATTTGTGGATATGACATGCAACTTTTGGCGTTGCTGGATCAAACAACGACATAAATGTGCTCAATGAATCACCGTTGTTCAACAATGTACTAAGAGGTGTCACTCCTACTATTCAATTGACGGTAAATATGTCAACTTGCAAAAAAGATTTTATCTTACTGATGACATATATTTCGAGTGGAGCACATTTGTTCAAAGTATTTCTCATTCGGAGGATCCAAAGAGAAAGATATTCAAACAGAAACATCAGTCGGCAAGGAAAGATGTTGAACGTGCTTTTGGGGTGCTGCAATCTCGTTGGGCTGTTATACGTGGTCCTGCACGATTTTGGTATAAAAATCATATAATGTATGCTTGCATCATTTTGCATAATATGATCATTGAAGATGAAGAGGATGTGACTATGAATTGGATAGATGAAGAAGGAGAGCCTCAATAAATCCAACTCAAGGATCTACTCCTTAATTTCACCAATACATTCAGAGACAAGCTGAGTTTCGTGATAAAAATGTGCATCACAAACTTCGAGCTGATCTGGTTGAACATATTTTGCAACAATTTGGAGATCTTGATTTGAATCAAGTTATATTTGTCATATTTTATCTGTTAGTGAGTGTTATTTTGTTTATTTTAAGCTTCGAATGTACTAAATTTAATGTTATGTTTAATGCATTATTATTATTGTTGTTTGATGAAAATCTTTATCATTTAAAATCTGCATATATAAATATCAAAAAAATATGAATTAATAATTTTAAATAATCAAATATTTAATAAATTTAGATAGTCTTTAATTAAAATAATATGAAAATGTAGTAAAAGGTATAATATGACACGGTGTCCCGTGCACATAGGTTTGAAAAATTTATTTCAATGTGAATATAAATTTATAAAAAATAGATTTACAATAAAGATAAGATGACATGACACAAATCTGATGTGGAAGGATACAAATCTTATTTTTTATTTGTTTTGACGAGGATGCTCTAGGTGTTGCAAATTAATAAAAAAAATATTCCAAATCACTTCCGGGTCATAAATGTCATGCACCTCTCGGATTCGGACTGTCTCCGACAATGCGATTTCATTCCCATAAAAATGTTAGATGGAAACTGAGCAGGGCTAAACTAATGGTGTTGCCTGAGATAAGAACAAGTGTAGAGACGCAGACGGCGGTGGCGATTGGAGGAGGATCAGAACACCTAAGAGAAAATCTATGTGGAGTGATTATTATCCGTTGCTCCCCACAAGCCTCCAAAAACCCATGTGAAGCTTTCTACATTCGGGGACCCAACCAAATGCTTAATTTAAACACAAGTTGACTGCCATTGTGAGCTCACACTAGAACACAGCAAAAAAAAGCACAGAATAAAATAGTCAGAGTTGGTGCTGGCTCAGCCTACATCAAGTTGATCCATCATAGAGAAAGAAAGAAACAGTGGAAGCTAGCAGAGATGAATCTTGAAGCTGAAGAAGTGGAGATTGTAATAGTGGGCGCCGGGATCTGTGGCCTTGCCACCGCACTTGCCCTCCACAGGTCTCAATCTAAACCCCTGCTTGCTGCCATCAGTTTAGTTTTCTTCCGATGACTGAGTCTCCCCATTAAGTTGTTTAAACTGAAGTTTCTGTTCACTCTAGAGGTTCCTTGTAGTTTGTTGATTTGTTGGATCCATACTCAAAATCAATTGGCAATGAGTGGGGAGTCCAACTATATATAAGTAGAGTTTTTTGCAGGAATAACTTCCTTCCATAATTCGTTATCAAATCCGTGACCCCGTTTGGTTTTTTTTCAAGACTACCCTTTTCGCTATTAGGTATAGCGAAAATACACCACATTTTCGCTCTAGTGAACAGTGAAAATTACACGTGGTCCTGCGTGATGAGTCACCTGCTGAGGTGTTATTTGCGGGGTTCAGTGTAGCGAAAAAAGACACCATTTTCGCTGTTGGGAAGAGCGAAATTGGCCAACACAATTCGCTGTTGTGAAGAGCGAAATTGGTTAACAATTTGCATTATCTCCTTCTCTATGCTCACAAACCTCTCCAGAATGTCAGATGCGACACGAACGGCTCCAGCAGCCCGGACGCCAGCTTCTCGCTCGACTTCCCGCAGAACGCCACCAGATCACATCTGCACACAAACCCAGAAACGCAACGTCAGAGGGAGCGAAAGGGGTCAACTTGGAGGTTGGATGGATGGATCGAGAGTCGAGACCTGGTCCGCGTCAAAGTGAGATGGAACACCGGGGGGACAGAGAAGCTCGTCTGGATTTTTAACGTGCGACGCAATACAAGATTCGAGATTGAGCAAAAATGGGGAGATAAATTGGCTCTGCCTTTTTTAGGCTGCCAATTTCGCTCTACAAAAGAGCGAAATTTGTTATCAAATTTCAAGGCTAATTTCGTTCTTGACAACAGCGACAAGATCAATTTCGTTCTTCTCAACAGCAAAAATGGTGCCTTTTTTCGCTATACTGAACCCCGCAAATAACAACTCAGCAGGTGACTCACCACACGGGACCACGTGTCATTTTCGCTATTCACTAGAGCGAAAATGGGGTGTATTTTCGCTATACCTAATAGCGAAAAGGGTAGTCTTGAAAAAAAACCAAACGGGGTCACGGATTTGATAACGAATTATGCAAAGAAGTTATTCCTGCAAAAAACTCTATATAAGTATCACTTAAAGAGCTTCCACGAGGCGATGTGAGATAATACCACTATGTTCAACATAGTTATTAGAGCTTTATGATGCTTAAGCCTGATGCCAACACAGGAAGGGACTAAAGAGTGTTGTGCTGGAAAGAAGTGTCTTTGCGCACAACCGGGGCAGCAATTGGGGTACTCACTAATGGCTGGCGCGCCCTTGAACAGCTCGGCGTGGCGTCCAAACTCAGGGAAACTGCTTGTGTAATGCAAGGGTACATAGCATACTGATATTAATTTACTTGTTTGTTTTGGTTTTATGTATGTGTGGGGGATCCTTATGCTCAAAGGGTGTTTTTATTATGTTTATGCAGAGTAAGAGACGTATGGCAAAACGGTGCCCAAGAAAGAAGATCGCCGATCTCGTAAGCTTCCCAAGTGTCTCGATTTCAATTTCCAGTTTACGTGATTTGCTAATAAGTGCCTAGTGCCACAAGCTGACTCTGGCTCATTTCTTGGCTTGCATATAACTTGAAATGAAATACCCACATGGAAGGAACGGAGAAGCTCGATGCTTGATACGCAGTGTTCTTATTGAAACTCTAGCTGATGAACTACCGTTTGGAACAGTTCGGTTTGGATGTCAGATTGTATCTGTGATGTCTGATCCAGTCACTGCTTTCCCAGTATTGCAGATAGTCGATGGGAGGACCATCAAAGCCAAGGTATTTTACTCCACAAGTTGTTACCGTTACCAAGAAGGCAAGAAAGAACTATAGCGAGGCTAGAGAGTCTCGTGGATGTGTCTGGTTTGTTTTGCATACGTTGTCAGATTTCGACTTGGTGACTCGTGCGCTGTTTTCAAATCACAGATCTTGATAGGTTGCGACGGAGCGAATTCTGTCGTTGCCAAGTTCCTCAAATTGAGGCCAGTAAAAGCATTCTCGCTCAGTGCCATTCGAGGTTTCACAAATTATCCTACTGGTCACAACTTTCCTTCCGAGTTTCTTCGCATCAGAGGCAAGGATGGAGCACTCTGCGGACGGATTCCTGTTAATGACAAGTTGGTTTATTGGTTTGTAGTTCTTCAAGACTTCTCGTCATCAGGTCGGTACTTCAACTAAATTATTCTAACTTTTTGCAACATGTTTACCATGCTTTGAAGCTGTGGTTTTGCCGCTAGCAGATGTAAATACTTCTACTGGAGATGGAGCCGGCATCAGAGAACAAGCACTTGAATCGGCCAAGGGACTTCCGGCGGAAACAGTTCAAATGGTAGCAAACTGTGATCAAGAATCGTTGTCCTTGACGCGATTAAGGTACCGCGCACCATGGGACATTCGAATGGGAAATTTCAGGGAAGGGACTGTGACAGTTGCTGGTGACGCAATGCATGTGATGGGCCCATTTCTCGGACAAGGTGGCTCAGCGGCCCTAGAGGATGCGGTAGTGCTTGCTAGATGCCTGTCCCGAAAGATGAATGAGGTTCCCTTTAGTGGTGGCAGAACCGCGATGGCTGCGGAAGTCGGTGAAGCACTGGACGAGTTCGTAGAGGAGCGGAGGATGAGGGTGGTATGGCTTTCGACACAAAGCTTCCTCTCCGGATCAATGCTGGCAAGAGACACATCTTTCATGCTAAAACCACTTTGCTTACTGCTACTGAGGCTTCTGTTCCGAGACTCGGCTGGTCACACTCGGTACGACTGTGGCGAGCTCTGAGTTACATGAGGTGGAGGTCGGATTCTGAAGAGCCTTTTCTTCTCCGAATTTCACTGATTCGTGCATCTTTATGTCAATATGCTGTAATAGATTTGATAACAGGGGCAGGCCCGTATTTTGGTACGCATCTGGTTAAAATATCGAAGCACATTTTCGTACTATAAATGGGGCTGACAAAAATGGCGGAAGTAGTTTCTTCTGTTTCAAAAATTTGAACCTCAAGCTCAAACTAAACAGCCTTCATCCATGCAGCAACAGGCTAAACAGAGGACTAAACTACTTGGGGATTCATCAACCTATAAAAACCCCTACTGCTATCTGAGAGAGACATCATCATCAAGTTTCGAAAGACTCTCAAGTCATCCTCAAGCAAGCATGGCTTCAACTACATGTTCTTGGCACTTTAAGCTCTCTGTTATTGTTCTGTTTGCTTATCTGACATCTGCTCTAGCCAAGAAACGACCCGCTGAGAAGCTGAATGTCATTGACAAATGCTGGAGACCGGACCGTAACTGGGTGAACAACCGGGAACGCCTCGCTTCTTGCTCGGTCGGATATGCTGGGAAAATGTACAACAATATCGGTCAGGGGCTGGCACACTATGTGGTGACGGATCCGAGCGATGATCCTGTTAAACCCAGACCTGGAACGCTCAGATACGGGGCCACTGTGATTAACGGAAAGGTCTGGATCACCTTTCAGAGGGACATGCGTATCAAGCTCAAGCAACCACTCTTGGTCAGCAGCTTCACGACAATAGATGGAAGAGGTTCAAGCATTCATATAGCGCAAGGATCATGCCTCTTGCTCTACAAGGTAACGAATGTTATAATCCACAGCATCCGAGTTCACCATTGTCGACCCAGACCAGGTGGTCCGGTGATAGCTCCAGGTTCCAAATAATGCAAATGAGTGCGACAGATGGTGACGCGATTAGGCTGGTCGGGTCATCAAAAATCTGGATAGATCACAACACCTTTTATCAGTGTACTGATGGCCTCCTAGACGTCACTCGTGGATCCACTGACATCACGATATCGAACAACTGGTTCAGAAACCATGACAAGGTGATGCTTCTTGGCCATGATGACGGGTTCTTGCGAGACAAGAACATGAAGGTGACAGTCATCTTCAACCATTTCGGCCCTGATCTGAACCAGAGGATGCCGAGGTAACAATTCTTGTTCACCAGAAAATTAGAATTCAATCTCGTACATGTCTGTGAGACGACAACAATACACATACCCACTTTATAATGTGCAGGGTGAGGCATGGATACGCTCATGTGGCCAACAACCTTTACAAAGGGTGGCGTGATTATGCTATTGGAGGGAGCATGAACCCCAGCATCATGAGCCAATCGAACCTCTTCATCGCACCCAACTCGGCCAACAAAAAGGTAAGCAAAATTAGTCCACAGACGAGAAATAGAGAAATTTGTAACTCAATGAGAATGGTAGGAAAAAATAGTGAAAAAACATTGTGCAAGTATACTAACAACTTCAACTATTTGCAGATTACATGGAGACAAGATAAGAGAGTACGAGGAAGGTCGTGGAATTTCCATTCTGTAAACGACCTATACATAAATGGAGCGTTTGCCAGTCAATCTACAAGCCATGAAGTCAGGCTGCCACATTACAATGAAGACCAGAACTTCCGTGTGGCGGATGGCAGATATGTGAGGGCACTGACGAGGATGTCGGGCGCCCTGCGGTGCAATGAAAGGCGTAGATGCTGAAACAACATAGTGGATATGACCAAAAACCTTAAAGAATTTCCAACTAT
Organism: Kalanchoe fedtschenkoi; assembly: GCA_002312845.1. Taxonomy (NCBI): domain Eukaryota; kingdom Viridiplantae; phylum Streptophyta; class Magnoliopsida; order Saxifragales; family Crassulaceae; genus Kalanchoe; species Kalanchoe fedtschenkoi. The sequence continues at coordinate 3,919,675 of NQLW01000053.1, read as the reverse complement.
GGAAGCTCCCAGAAAAAAAAAACACAAGTCTAAATCAGGAAAAGCCATTACTTTTGCCTGATGAGCAGTTATAGGTTTAGAGTTTGGTGTTAGTCATGAGGAGTCGCTGATGGGTGCTTTGTTGAATATCCATCTCCGCACTCGAGCTTTCTACACGATGCTGCGTTAATTAAATTTAAGGATTTTTTTATTTATTATTTATTTCTTATTTACCACATTGATCAGAATTTCGAGCTTCAACTTTTTTTTTTATTTTTTTATTTTAAATATATTTTTTTAATCAACACTTTGTTAAGAAAAGAAAATAACTTCAACTTTTCTATTAGCACGAAACCGATTCAAATTTACTATTTTGATGATGCTTTGAAAAACAGATTATGTCATTTTGAGTTGGTGCTTTTGATCAAATTGGCGACGGGTTATATTGAGTGATGATGTATAATGATTTTTTTTATTAATTTCAATTGTATAAAAATCATCCAAATGAGGGGTGAATTTGTGTGTTTGAAAATAAGTATTCAATTCAATGAAATGAATATCCAATTGCCTAGATCGAATATCACGTTCTCTGAAATGAATATAATTCAATAAAAAAATATTTAGCCCATTCAAATAAACATTAGAGACAGTATAGCTAATAAAATAAATATATAAATATTAAAATGAAAAAGCGCTCACAATTCACTGAGAAATGAAGGTCATGGGTACTAAATGAATTTTCAGTTTATTCAAATGAATACTTTGTTAATCAAAATGAATATGTTTTTGAATTGTTAGATTCATCAAATTTCACTATCAAAATTTTTCTGTTTTCTAGTCATCCGTTTGGCCAGAAACTGCACTAATAACGAATTTAGAACATATTTTCTAACCAGTCAAAAAATGAAATACATGGAAAATTAAGCATCTCAGATCACTAAAGAGTGTCATGATGATAATTCAATAGCAGATAAATCACACACAAAATTATTATTAAGCAAAAGCACTAAAATTGGAAAACACTTGAAGATGGTTGTTCACGAAGATGTAAATGAAAAAAATTCGAAATCACTACGAATTATCATGTTTAGAATGAAGTCACAAAAAAAACAAAGAACTTATTATCACAATACTTTTGCACCTGTCATCAAGATGACTTTTGTATGGTCTATGATGACCATTGTTGCTGCTAAGAATTGGTCGTTGTATAAACTAGACATCAACAATATTCTTTTTCATGGATTTTTTTGAGGAAGAGGTCTATATGAAGCCGTCACCCGGATTCTACTCAGCTCCTAACAAATAAGGCAAAATTTGTCATCTTCTCCGCAGTTTGTATGGCCTTAAAAAGGCATCGAGACACTGGTTTTCTCGGTTTAGTGCTGCTTTGTTGAGTTTTTGTTTGACAACGAATCTCAATGACTCTTCCTTGTTCACCCTGCAGCTTGTTTACGTAGATAATGTTAGCTTAACATTTATTTTTGCAGCCGTTATCACTGAAGTAAAACAATTTTCAAATGAGCAGTTTAAGATCAAGAACTTGGAGCACGCCAAATTTTCATGACATTGAAATGGCTCATTTTGCATATAAATTTTTTTATTAATCTATGCAAATATGCGCTTGATCCTTAGTCAAGACTTGTTTGACAGAGGCAAAACATGTATCACGCCAATGTATCAACGCACCAGTTAGTTCTTTCAAAAACACCTCTCTTCTTGATCTGTTGAGCATAGTGATATTATCCAATATCGCCCAAGTTTAGCTCAAATATGGGTCTCATATATAATTGGGATCCCCCACTCATTGCCGATTGGTTTTGAGTGTGGATCAGATTATCATCCAAGTTTAGCTCAAATATGTGCCTCACATATATAGTTGGGCTCCCCCACTCATTGCCAATTGATTTTGAGCGTGGATCCGACTAATCTTCATGGTATCAGAGCGAGTTTTGGCCGCACTCTTAGAACATGCCCGTGACGGTTAACTAGATCTGTACGATGTTCCACTTGTCGAGATTAATAAAAAACCTCGCAAGTGAGGGAGAGTGTTGAGCGTAGTGGTATTAGCCCATATCGCCCAAGTTGAGCTCAAGATTGATCCTTATATATACTTAGACTCACTCACTCATTGTCAATTGATTTTGAGTGTGGATCCGATTAATTTTCAAACTTCTTTGATGACAATAAGTCTGCTGGCTATTGACATCCTCCACAATCCTCTCTACTATGAAAAAACTAAACAGGTGGAGCTTACTTGTCACCTTGTGCATGAAAAGGTCACTGCTAAACTCATTGCACCATTTCGGGTTTCACAGAAAGCCCCTCCAAATTTTCGCTTCTTAATTGGTTAATGAGGCACAGGCATCATTTGCTTGCTCACATAGTGCGCGTCTCGTTTAATTTGACCTTTGCTTGGATGTGGGCAAATGGATTAATAGACACACATGCTCAAACTTGCTAAGAATTCCAGATTCCATGAATTAAGTTGACATATATGAACAGTTGCTAAGTATAAGGCTACTGATGCCAATCTGATCTCCCTAATGTTGGATATGAAACCTTGATGTTGTTAACTTAGGGTGTGTTTGGTTTAGGAAAAATTTCATAGAAAGGAAAATTGGATGGAAAATAGAACGGAAATCAAATCTTTCATGGAATCCATTGCATTTTTCACTTGTTTGTTTAACATGAAAAGTTTAAAAGAAAATGTCATTTCCTATTGTTGTTAATCAAAGTTTTCTATACAATTTTCCAGGAAATTTTTTTCCATATAATTTTTCATTTAAACCAAACAAAGAATTTCTCTAACTTTCCACGTAATTTTCCTTTCCGTGAAACTTTCCCTTAACCAAACAAAGCCTTAGGGTCTACTAAGGTATAGATTCAACTTTCAAGTGGATTACGGATCAAAAATGTTTGATCACTGAGGTAGCACGATCATTTTTTTATTTCTAATTTTTTTTTATATGTGGGCAGGTGCATAATAGGAGTCATTCTAATTAACATTTTGTTCTTATCTAAGCTGAAAATAAAACTGTTGGTCTAATTAATATTTGAATTATTGCATTTTGTATAGGGATAAAATCCAAAGGGGTTTGAACTATCATTACTTATCGAATTACGGTACGAAGTATCACGATTTTTAAAAATGGTGCGATGAAAAAAAAACTGGACTAATTTTTTAAAATAAAATTTATCATTGCATTCCTTAACTAATATTATTATAAAACTTGAATTTGTGTGCAAAAATTTTGTTGTTTGGTTATCAAAATAAATAATATTATTATAAAATAACATCTTTTCATAATCAATCATCCATGATTCTAAACATCAAAATCAATATTATATTGAAAAAATCAAACAAAATCTTGAAAATCATTCAAAATATTTTTTTGTTTGGACTGTAATTGGATTTTGTAGTTTAAAAAAATTAAATGCGCCCACCGTGGGGCTCGAACCCACGACCACAAGGTTAAGAGCCTTGCGCTCTACCAACTGAGCTAGACGGGCTTTTTATACTTGGTAATATTCGATTGGATATGGTTTAGATTGTGGTACATGCAATATTCTTCCTAAGCATAATGTTAATTGATTAGGCGGGGATTAATCGAAATGATTAATCGGACAGTTAATCGGAGTTATATATATTAATAATAAATTTAATAATTAATTATAAACATATATGTTTAAAAATTATTATTTTAATAAAAAATTAAGTCTTGAATAATTAATCTTTTAGACGGCTAGGCGGAACCATTGACACCGCTTAACGATTAATCGATGATTAATCAATCTGGAACCGGAATTTTTAGAACAACGATTACATGTGCATCCATGAGTTTTAGTTCCATTTAAAACTCGACCCTATTTTAGCAACGGGTCTGAGTCACTGACTACGCACCTCGAACGTAATTTCCCAGGTTGCCCCTTTTCAGTCATGCTGGTATGAAGCCTCTGTAGCAGAGCTGTCATGAGTCCCTCTCTTTGATCCGTCACTGGTTTTTTTTTTTTCTTTTGTTTCCTCAGCAAAATTTCTAATGTTGATAGCTTGCCTCTTTGCCTGTCGGGTCACTTTTCTCAGACATTCTGGGATTTTAACCTGACCAGGTTTATGGAGACATTCTGTTTTCAAACTATAGTACACAATGGTCACCAAAACCGAAATATTAAATTTTGTTCCCACCGTCATCTGATTAAGTTGCGCAGTTCCTTTCTGCATATCCATAGCTGTATAAATTCATGGAAATCTCAAAGAGACTTCTGAAATATTGAAGTTGAATGAAATTTTTTTATTGAAGTTCGACTATGAATGATTCTGTGAAACTTTCTCAAGAATATTTTCTAGTGCCATCTCTATTTCGGTATTAAATTAACCACAGCCAAAATCATATTGGCCACGTTCTCGAGTTCCTTAATCCTCTTAGGGAGGTCAGTTGGTTCAGCAGGAGCCGGATACAGAAACAGATCTTCACAGCTGTAGATCTTGGCCAGGGCCGCCTCGGTCTGGAGGTAAATATTGTTAGCATCATTCAAATTACCTTTGGCGTCGACTAGTCGACCAAGTATAACTCCATGAAAGTTTGAGAGAGTGATGTAGCGTCTCTTGAGTTGCTCATTCTTTTCTCCCCTCACAAGCCATGCAAGCTTGTTGTTGTTCGTGCTCGCATCAAAGTAAGCTTTTTGGACCAAGATGCCTGCGACGCCCTTGAAATCGGCCGTCTTCGCCCGGGGATCAGAGTTCAGGACCCCGAGGCAGTAGTTCTTGTCGGGGACGCCGGAACAAATTTTGTCGACATCTTGGGCACTGATTTTCACTGAGAAAGTCGGGTCCTCACTCGAGGCTGCAAATGCAGCTGTGACGAAACTAATCAACAAAATTGTGAACAAATATGAAAAAGACATTTTGGAGCTTATTTTTCTTCAGTGTTAAGTGACTGGAAACAAATTGATCTTTAAGTAGATTTTATCTTTTGAACATCGAATGGCTAAATAAATACTGTACCAAAATTTATTAGAATCATGTCAAGCTCTAATTTATTAGTCTTGTGGACAAAATCAGATATGGATAATTTATTAAATATTACTATAACATAAAAATATAGACACGTTTAAATATGGAACACATGGGTGTGACATTTGCTTACTTTCATTAGATACTCATTCTGTTCTCTTTTACATGTCACTTAACTGAATTTTGTTGTCTACTTTTATTTGTCACTTAACTTTTTTTTCAATGCTTATCTATTATCAATAACTATCTTAAATCGTCAAACATTAATCACTTATTTATCATAACCAATAAAAAATCATGCATCACTAGTAATAATAATCTACCAATTTTACTTTTTGTACAAATTTTTTGAAAAAATATCAACCACCCGCTCATTAAATTTTCTCAACCACTAGTATTAACTTTGTCATAATCTACTCAAATTAACCTTAAACGACATGTATTAGAGGATTGAGTGAGTTTAATTTAAAAAGTTGAATATAAATTTAGGAATACAAGATAATTACGGTTAATAAAATGTGACATAAATACGGTAGGAAAATAAAATTACGGAATATGATAATATTTAAGTCAGGAATTGCATTCAGTATATTCGAAAAAATCAAGAAACAGATTTTCGTTAGAGTTCTCAAAGTTTTTAAATAAAGATAATCAGATTTATTACTTTTAGTAATGCACATAATCCTATTTCATGCCCATTTTTGTATAAGTAGAATTCTTTTCATTACACCCCCATAGTGGAATCAAATTCATTGCGGGCTAGTTCTCGCGCACCTCCAATATATTCATGTTTATGTGACACCACCAAAACTTGTGTCACAAGATTTTACTGTACACAAATGATAAAATAAAACATACTATATACAGTATTTTGCAAATAAATAAATGCCTATTATATATAATATATATTATTATTTTGTAATTTCCATTTATATAAATAAAAAAGTCGGTATAATATTTAATATATAAGAGTATTGTGTATGTGTAACATAAGCCACATGGTAATTTCATAGGGGAACTTATTTAAGATCAGGATGTAGTTAAAATTCCTTCGGTATTTCTGATCCCTAGTTTCAAATTCACAAATCCATGTCACACAATCATCAAAAAAGAAATAATACTATTAATTTATGTCATTAATTATGCTCGTGAAATGAACTTTATTTTAATGTTTAATAAGAATAATAATAATAATAATTAAATTTGTTAATTTGTCAATACGGCCAGATCATAATACACGTGGCCATGTAAGATATTTAAGTTGGCCTTTTTTATATAGGTAAATGCTTAGGGAGAGGTTGGTTAATCAAATTGAAATGTTGTTCGGTTAATTGAACCAAACTAATCAAATTGAAAAAGTCTCAACCGATGATCGAACCAAATTAAATGGTTATCTGATAAAATTAATCCAACTAAAATAAAATGTTTAATAAAATAAATATTTTATATATAACATATTATTTTTAATTTAATAAATTTATTTTTCAACTAATTCAGTACCGAATTAGCCGAACTCAAGAATATCTCTTCCGATAATCAAACTGACTTAGCCAAATTGTATTCGGTTTTTAATCAATTAATGGAACCGAACTAATTAGGTTAAACTATTTTAGTTCAATAAATTGGTTTTCATCAAACCATGGCCTCACACATGCTTAAGTTTGTTAGATAGTGTTGATTCAACTCGAAATTACTAAGAGATGTTGAGATTGAGAAGAAATTTTCTTTGGCTGAAGGCTCAAGGAGTGAAACACGAAGATTCTTTAGAGCTGTTTTCACAGTTATAAGGAAACAACTTGTCCGTTGTTTTATATGGATAAATTAGTTTGTTAAAATGAACATGACAAGCAGTGAAATTATAATGATGATAACTAAGACGTTGAAGACTATACCTAAGAAATGACACTGAAGTGAACGAAAATCCTTTTTTATGACGGTTATTAAGAATGAATGAAAGTATAACATAAACAACTAAAAGATTTAACAAAATTAATTTAGGAGGTTAATTATGCAATATTGTGTAAAGTGTCTGATTTTAAATTACAGATAAAGGCAATTTCAAAGAAAAAGTGCTAATATTATTAATGAAGAAGATGAAAATATATGTGAGTGTTGAATTGTGTTGGAGCGAGTGACTCTCACATTGCAATAAACTCATTAGCAATTGATTAACCTTTTAAAGGTCCTCTACCATCAGAGTGTCTCCTTGTCTTAGCTCTTAGAGCTAGACATTGAGGGTAAGAACTCACTCTTGAGTGAGTGGCTAGGGCCTTCTCCCTAATGGTAAACCGATTGACAACAATATGGAGAAGATCTTCACTGAGAGATGACCTAAATGCTGATGATATGTTATCCTGTTGTTCCAATGCAATGTCTCTGGTTCATCATAAATATTTTGTTGTCGTCAGTTGAAATGGTGGATTCTAGGCTCCAAAAACTGCCATCATTATACCCAAAAAGTTACTGACCTTTGGGAAAAGGAACAATAAGAGACTTTCAAAATAAATAATTTGTACGAGTGAGTTTTAAAGAGAAGTAATGAGCATTTTCAAAACTAATAGTCTGCATGGACGAAGATATGGTATGAAGAAAGAAAAAAAAAGAAAAATTTTATCTGATATCAATTAGAGAGATTAGAATGAAATTTTCTATTGATTGAAAAAGTATCTTACATGCATTAGCCTCGTATTCCCTTTGAATTCTACAATAAAATAGCTCCTTTCATATTACTAAGGAGCAACTCGTTGTAGATTAACTTCTAGAGTACAAAAGATGAGGTTGTGTACTATCTTTGTTTTGTAATTTTCCCAATCAAAATCGTTGTCGGGTGGAGAATACAAGGTATTTGTCTACGGGAGGCAGGTGACCCAAGTTATAACCGCAACGGCGAAGACATTGTGGATTAATAGACGGGTCGGGGCTTAAAAAGGACGAGCTAAAGAATGAGGTAGAGTTGATTTTGAATTAATGGATCTTAATGGAGTTGATTAAGAGTTAATTTTTTTTAAGAATTAAGAGATTTTTTTTCATCCTGTTCATTAAATTTAGTAGTTAGGACCATAAATGGGGAGACTTCATATTTCAGAGCCCCTTTCAAAAAATTTCCTCAATAATATATCAAGTTTCACCTCCTAAACTCAATATATTCATGACATATCTTCTATTTATCACCACATAAATTCAGTATAAAAGATGGTCACTAGATGAACCAGCAATGATTCATGGGTGCACGCAGAGCATCCATCTGCTCTCCTTTTAAAAGGATGTCGTTTTGCGTCAATTCATTAAACAAATCAGTATGAATAATAATAAAATAATTTTTAAAAATTAGAAAAAATAAAAAATGCTTTAGTAGAAAAATCTAATAAAAATAATTAATTCACAAATTTATATTTTAATATTCATTAAAATAGCTATATTCATCTGATGAACAATCTGACGAACATACCAGCCCATCTGATGAATATACTATCAGAACTGATGAACATAACAGCTTATTTGATGAATATAGCAGCTCATCTCATGAGTGTAGCAGATCATCTAACGAATATAGCATCTCATCCGATGAACAAATCATCTGATTGGCATAACAGCTCATGTGACGAACATAACAGCTCATTTAATGAACACATTGGATCATCTGATGAACATATTGGATCATCTGCTGCATATAATATCCAATGAACATAACAGCTAAGAACATAATAAGTTATATGATGAATATAACAGCTCAACTGATGAACATATCATCTGATGAACAATGCAATTAGTTTGATGAACATATTATCAAATCTGATGAATATAACAGCTCATATGATGAACAATGCAACTCATTTGATGAACATAATGTAATAAATATCAATAAAACCAAAGGAAGCTTATCTAATGAACATATCGTCTCATTTGATAAATATATCATCGAAGGAACATAGCAACTCATCTCATGAATATCATATCAAATCTGAAAAACATATCAGCTCATCTAATGAACATATTATCAAATCTGATGAACAAAACATCTCATTTGATCATCATAACAACTCTTCTGATGAACATATTATCAAATTTGAGTCATCCAATAAATATGACAGCTCATCTGATGAACATATTATTAAATATGATGAATATAACAGCTCATCTTATGAACATAACAGCTATTCCGGTGAACATATTATCAAATCTGATGAATGTATCATTCAATAAATATAATAGCTCATCTGATAAACAAATTATCAAATATGATAAACATAACAACTCATCTTATGAAAATAATAGCTCGTTTGATGAACATGGTATAATAAATATCAGCAAAAAGAAATGAAGCTCATTTGATGAACATATGATCAGACGTAATGACCATATCGACTTGTCTGATAAACATATTACCAAATCTGATGAATATATCATCCGCTGAATATAACAGTTCAATTGATGAACATATTATTGAATCTGATGAATGTAACAGCAATTTGATGAACTATGATGAACACATTAGTTTATTTGATTAACATATTATGAAAATAACAACTCAATTGATGAATATATTATCAAATTTTATAAATATAACAGTTCATATTATCAAATCTTATAAATATAACAGTTCATCTGATGAGCATAACATAACAGTTCATCTGATGAACACAATATAGTAAATATCAACAAAAATAAGACAAATTCATTTGATAAACATATTATCAAATTTACTATATAGCAGCTCAACTCATGAATTTATTATATGTATATAACATTGAACATATTTATTAATTATTACTCGTACCGGAGGAGCAGCCGCGATAATGAACAGCTGCGCCATCAGCTTCCTCACCATCACCAACACCCTTTCCCGCCACCTCCCCTCCGCCGCAACTTCTCCGCCAAAATCATCCCGCACCCTTCTCGCCCCTCGTCATATCCGCAGCCCGCCCACAGTCATACTCGCCGCCAAAACCGAAATCAGAGTCTGCACCAACAGGACTTGCAGGCGACAGGGCTCCGCCCAAACCCTCGAGGTCTTGACCGGAATCGCTCCACCTGACGTCTCCGTCGTGTCCTGTGGATGTCTCTCACGCTGTGGCGCGGGGCCCAACGTTGTTGTCCTGCCTGACGCTGCCTTTGTCGGCCACTGCGGCACTGCTGCCAGGGCGTCCGAGGTTATGATGAGTGTGTGTGGGGTGAGTGACGGTGGCAAGAGTTTGGAGGCGTTTGGATTGAGGAAGAGAGCTGAGGATGAGTTGGGTCTTGGCAATTTGTCTCAAGCAGAGATTTTGCTGTCCAAGGTATAACCTCTAAACCTTGTAGTGTGGATGTTTGGATGGATTGAAAATTGGTGTCTTGAATTTGTAGGCTTTGGAGCTCCAAGCATTCGGAGGTGTTCATATTATTTACAAAGTCAGGTAGGTTTTGATAGTTCAAAGTAAAGCATCTGACCGATTCCCTACTTGTGATTCACACTGAACTTTTAATGCTATTCTTTGTAATGGAGGCATTTGACGCAAATTGGCTGGATGCAAAAAATTAAAAAGCTTCCATGCTTGTGAATTTTAGCAAATTTTTTGAGCATGGGAGTTACTTATCTGTTGAATGTTACTAGAATAGTGTAAATGCTTTTAAGCTGGGCATTACTTGGGGAGGACGCTTGGGCAAAATATGATTTTTTTTTTGCTGCATATCAGGTCTACTGTGAGGTTGGCATCGGGGAACCATTTAGGTGCTCTTGAAGATGCAAACGAAGCATTGACATTGGCTCCACTATACGTGGAGGTTAGTTGATGCAGAGTTCGGTGTGATAATATTCAGATATGTGATTCTGAACAGTGCTGGCTGAAATTTCTTTGCTGTGATGATGAGCTTTCTTTGTGAAATTACTTCTTTGAGGTAGAAGCAATACCCTGGTGGGGTGAAATGTCTAAATTGGCGCACTTGAGAGTAATTTCAACTTTCAGGCACATATTTGCCAGGGCGATGCATTGTTAGCCTCGGACCGGTTTGATGCTGCTGAAAAGTCATATACTACCGCTCTTGAATTAGACCCTACCCTGCGTCGATCTAAATCATTTAAGGTAATTCATCAGTCCACGACGGAAGAGTTTATTCTAAAGCAGTTTGACATAAAAATTAAGAAAGACGTTTTGGAAAATTTAAATTGAAAAAGTAAACTTCTTCGCCAATAGTTGAAGAGCATCTAAATTGTAATTGTAATTTGTTTGATACTAATATGGTAAGATTCATTTTTGGGTTACTTGCAATATCGCAAATGCAGATGAGGATTTATCTGTCAACACGAGTTTTTATCTGTAATAAATAAATAAAAAACGAGTCTTTTGCCATTTGAGAATCCCATAGTTTAAAATTTTCTCTCTTTGCTTAAAAGCACTCATACTCACAGTAATAGGTAGTTGCTTACATTTCTTTTCGCAGGCCCGAGTTTCAAAGCTTGAAGAGAAGGTAGCTGCTGTGGCTGCATGAACACCCGCAAAGCGATTACTGACTAAATAAGATTGCTGCCCATTTCTCCTAACCATTTGGTGAGTTGGACATTGAAGATAAGGCAAGACACGTAAAATTATAGCGCCAGGCCATTTCCCATATATGCTGGGCAGCCACTCAGGCTTCAAACTGTATTTTAAACGTACAGAAGCATAAAAAAAAATCTGTGAAAATAATCAGCACCAGAACTGTGGACGACAGGTTACTCAGGAATCCCTCGATTTCGCCGTGTGTGTGTGTGTATAAAGTCGGCTGTGAAGGGTCTGTCTGGTCACAGAATTAACAAATCCCCTTTATTGTGGGGGAGGGTATGAGAAGTGTAATCATGTGGGACATTGAGAGTAGTGCTGATGCTCCCTATTAATGGATTGGATTTCATTACACTCTCAGACATTGTCCTGGACATCTTCCTATTTATAGAACAGACTTACTATTTTTGCTATAAATACAAGTTTCCACAACTGAGCATAAGGTGCTGGTATATTTAGTTGGCTTGTAATTTGCACGTAATTCAATTGCTGTGTCATAAGAGGTAAATGGCCCATTAGCTCAGTTGGTTAGAGCGTCGTGCTAATAACGCGAAGGTCACAGGTTCGAGACCTGTATGGGCCATTAATTGTTTTTTTTTTTTTTTTTTTTTTTTTTTGCGGAGGGTTGGTGGGGGATGCTAGTGGTTTGCTTTCGTGCCAGTTAAGGATCTGATAGAGGCACGATGTATCAAATAAGCCGCATCAAAGACATTCGAAAGGTTCTGGCAGACATTGTCGTCGTCTATTTTGTGTAGGATTTGCACCAAACGTAATAAGTAGATTTCTGGGCAAAGATGAGCTCTTATGATGAACTGTGATCAAACAGCATCCGGTGTGGTGTGGTGGGTCGAGTACTACTAAGGCTCTGTGCTTGAGTTTGGAGGGGAGAGAAATGGAAGGAGAGAAAAGGAAAGGAAAAGAGAGGAAACTTCCGGAGTTTAGGGATTTGAAGAAGATGTAGAAAACATATAACATAATTATTAAATTGCACTTATATTTAAATAAATTAAAAAAAAATAAAGATAAAATCGTCATTTTTCCCATTTTAATTCTTTCTCCCCCCCTCCAATTTGGGAGGAAAGGATCCTTCCCTTCCCCTCCAAACTCCTCCTTAAAAAAACTCTGGAACACTTTTTTCTCTTCCCTCTCCCTCCTTCAATTTCTCTCCTAAAATCATCTCAGGAACAATACCTAACACATGAGGGCAACCTATAGCATTTAAACTATCATGTGATTATCTGTGAAGTTAGGGCCATGGGGGCGTCATTGTCCCAGTACAGTGAGATCCTCCTGCTATCGGATTACTGATCGTTGTGTAAAGTTCCTCGCCGTACTCCTTTTTGGATAATTATTAATAAAATTTGCCCTTTCAGGGAAATAAAAAGCTTCCATACCTAGCTAAATGCATTGGTAAACAAAGGGTATGCCGTGGTCACAAATCTGATTCGATCCTTGCACTTTGCCTCGCGAAAGCGGAAGCTCCTTTAGTAGGCGCACCACTTCACATTCTCAGCAATGACTTACAATGCTGGCCACTTCGTCCAATAGAAACGGAAATGAAGGATCCTAATCAGTGTGAGAACCATATCGACATTTAACTTGTTCTCCTTCAAGGAGCCTTTCCACAGCGTCGGATGGAAGACCCACCAGCTCCAATGTTTTCTCCCACACCTTGTAAGAGGTTTCGAGGTTGTGGGACTCCTCGGATGGATTTGCTGGACGACAATCATGGGATATGTAAGCACAGGTTGGCCATTCGTCTGCTTTTAGCATTTCACAGTATTCTTGAATTTGGGGATCGGTGGCGGCAAAAAGTGTGCTTCGTGCACCTGCAATAATTTATTTCTGGTAAGTTTTTTTCAATCAAACACCGAAAACAAAAATGTTCTTTCTTTATCATTTTCCATTTCATATGTGAATATTCCAAATACTAATGGAAGTCAGTTGCTATAGCATACAATAATATGACTATTACCTCTTTCCAATATAATTGTTCTACTAGAAGACGCTATAGCCTAACAAATGAACATCATATCGTCCGACTTCATAAATTTAGTGTTGAGTCTCCAAACTCATAACTGAACATTGCACTGTGGTTTTCTGAATCATTCTAAATTCACCTTTAAAAGTAATATTTAACTCGCTCAAGCTTACCTTCAGTTGCGTTAAAGATAAAATATGGAATAAGATGATAAGCAGTTTGAACAAATCCCGGAAGATCCCTTGCCTGCAAATGACAAAATTGGAGTCAGAAGCCAACCGGTCCTATTTGAAATGCAGTTGGCTGGCATATGAATTACAAATTTGAACCAATAGTCTTGAGCATGGTGATCATGTAGTAAATTTATATGGGCCAAATAAAATGCGTTGAGATGAAATCACTAACATTTTGCACGCCCAAAAACTAAATGTTTATAACTAGAAATTCTCTCATTCAATAGTCCAGTTACAAAGCACAGATAATTGGCAAACTTCCATTTCCGTCGTAACTGTTTCTACATTCTGCAAACCCACATCTAACAAATATGCACTTTTCCAATAGTATGCATTGTAGGATATCATCATCAGTCTTTTCTGTATTTTATTTATGTTTTTTTTCCCCTTTCTCACTGACAAAAAAAGAACTGAGACGAGTTAAAGATGCTTACAACATTTGTATCAACAACTCCTGGTGATACACAAGCAATGCTTATACCCGCTTCGGCAGGCAATCGTCTTTGAAGCACACTACTGAACATAACCTGAAACAAATCAAGATTACTGGTCACATGCTTGACTTTGATCATGCAACTAAAACATGCTATAATAAGAAAAATAAAATCCAATTGATATTTTGATAGTCTACAATAGTCGATTGCTCTTCAAGCACAAATAAAACCAACAAGTAACACACTGTTCGTTTCTTCAAATCTTCTCAGCAAAAGCAAGATCAGTAGCTTTAATAGACAATGATTTTGCAAATACAAATATTTTTTGAGGTTTTACCGAGTAAAGGTTATTCCATGAAGCAACTTCATATAAAAATAACAGGTATAACATATTGCCGATTCGTGGCTTACCTGAGCTAGTTTGCTGCTAGAATATCCCACCAAACTTGAGAACTCTCTTTTTCCAGATGTTACATTCATATCTTCTGGGTCAACAAAGCCAACACAATGCATCTGCAGGTAAGTTGAGATCATACTGTCAGACTGGTGCATGAATCTTAGCTTCCGTACAGTGAAAAAAACTATCATTTGGAAAATGACTCCACCACGATCACTAGTCACATAAGAACAATGTGATCCTGTAGAGCACTTCCTCGTAAGTTATCACGTCCAAGGAAACACAAAATGGCAAGTTAGAAGTTAAATCTCAACCTTTCAGCTTGTTACAACATACAACAGACCTGAAAGGCATTAGAATTCTTCTTTGCAAGATATTTCAAGATAAATTATGGTTTATTGCGTCAATTTTTTTCCCAGTATACATTCTAGGTAGTATCGAGAAAACGAACCAGCGTCAAAGTGTAGAGAGCAACCGATAGGGATGTCAGCACATATGTAAAATTATTTCCTAGTTGATTTGACTTTATTAACCAAAATGCATGACATAAATAAGGGGAAAAAACACACTTGCATCCGCATGAAATGTAAAAAAGGAACTTACCACAGAATTTACATTGACTATTCGACTAGGAGAGCCTCTTACAAGGGATGGCAATAGTAGGACCGAAAGCAAAGCTGGAGCTAAATGATTCACTTGCAAGTGCTGCTCATAGCCATCCTTCGAGAACTTCTGTGGTTCTGTGAACAGAAAAGACTAATCCTGAGGTCATTTAATAATAACAGGGCAATCAATAACTGATAACGGACAGCATATTCCTTTCTAGTTCAACTTTAAGACACTTAGAGCCTGTGTTATCTATCAATAAGAGCGAGAGTGACTGATGGGGCTTTAGAGCCAATGGGAGTTCAGTCTCCTTAAGCAGTTTTTTTATGCCTAATCCAAAGGTTTACAGATTGGGACATCAGAGTTTAATTTTTATGTGAGGCAACAAATTATTTCTCGCAACGGGTTTTCATTTTCAGATTAACGAGGAAGTCAAAACGTTTACGGAATCTTAAAATGTTAGTACACAAGTGACAGCAGAATGAGTAAATTAAAAGCAGATTTTCAGTAGTATACCGACCTCCAAGCATGAATATTCCTGCATTGTTAATAAGAACATGCAGAGGTGCTGATCGAGCATTCCATGCATGAGCAAAATCGGCAACAGAGTCCAATGAGAGGAGATCAAGTTGCATGACCTTGAAAAGTCATAGTTCAGTTCAGCCATTTTTCAAAAACAAAATCATGAAGATAAATCAACACAATACTTATTTGATATTAAGAAGGACGTTGCTTAAGTGCCGATTAAGAAAAAAAGACTTTTGATAAAAGATATGATTTTTATGCGCTAACATTGGTGAAGTGTAAAACATCAACTCCAAGGGGTAAATAATTCCGATAGTCATTTCAAGATGTCTCAGTCACCTCAATATTCAATGGAATGCCAGTTCCAGACAATTCGTTTTGCCACTTCTGGATCAGGTCGTTAGCTGCCTTGGGGTTCCTAACAGCCATCACGACATGTGCCCCGAATTGTGCCAATTGTCTGTTCAAAGAGCACAAAGATGCATAGGCTTACAAGAAAGAAAAAATTACAGAAAACCTATGTCTAGATCCCAAAAATGTAACTGATCATATCCTATGCTGAAGGTACTCCAAATGCAAGCATGAATCAGGAAGATACAGATGAAGGCAGTATTATAAGTTAGAGGGGTTATCAGTATTTTTTATCAAATCTGGCCTTTTCACTTCATTTTCTATCATTTGTGAATCACTGAATGGTTTTTTTTCCACGGTAACCTTTGCACAGTTTGGAATCGCGAAAAACTTCATGTGATTTTTGCAGTTACGAAATGCGAAAATCATATGAATTTTCACGTTTCTGAACTACAAAAATTGAAACCCTAAAAATATTATACTGTCTTCATCCGCTTCATTCTTGACGCATATGATTTTCAGAGTTCGGAACCGCGAAAATTTTCGGAACTGTGAAAAGCTCCGCGTGATTTTCGATTACAAAACCAGGCCAGATTTGATAAAAAAAATCTATCATCAGTCCCAATATCATCTGGAAACCAGCAATAGCCGTTAATCATCATCAGTTACAAATCAAAAGCTATTTGTTATCCACTCCATGAAACAACACATTTACAAACACAGTTTAGATATTGAGACTGTGAAAGCGTTATTTGAAGCAGAAGAAGAAGGATAGAACCTAGCCATTTCGAGACCAATGCCGCTGGTGGAGCCAGTGATGACGCAAGTCAGATCGTTGACAGGAGGCAGCTCCATGGGATTCTCGAGATGACTGGCCGTGATTCTCTGAAACAGAAACTCGTGGACCACAGACATCCAACCTCTGAGCCACTCCATCCATCCCAAGCTCTTCTTCACTTTCGCACCCGACGATGTCGAAGGTTCCTTCTCTGCCTCCATCGCTGACGATTCCCGATGCGAAATCGAGATCGGTGCGTATGTTATTACAGGTGAGTGTGATGTTGAGCACTCTCCTCGCTGTCTCCCTCTCGGAGATGGCGGAGTTGGTGTGGACTGTGTGCAGCTAGCTGAGCTGGAAGACCAGAAGCAGACAAAATGCTCACGCGTATGAAAGAAAAGTGAAGTATTTTCAAAGAGAAGAAAATAAAGGGAAAAGTGGAAAAGAAAAATTCTCCCTCGGTGCGCTTGATCAAATTTATTTTTTTCATTTTTATTTGTCTTTTCGTATTTAATATCAACAACTATCTTAAAATATCAAACATTAATCACTTATTCTTCGTCAATAATCATCTACCAATTTTACTTTATGCACAAATTTTTTCAAAAAAATACTAACCAACCTACTTTTTAAATTTGTTCAACCTCTAACATTAATTTCACCTTAATCTACTCAAATTAACCTTAAACGACATGTATTAGAGGACGAAAGGAGTAAGTGTTATTGAATTTAGAAGGGATTTAGAATGATAAAAGTAAAAATAAAAATAAAATATAATTACAAAAACGGTCCTATAAAAAAATTTGATTGATTAAAAAATAAAAGAACAAAGACATTATGATCTTTTAATAGAAGGGTGGAGAGGTTTTGTTCTTTCAAACCCACTCATCTCTCCTTAAAAAAAAATTAGAAACAGATCCTTGTTTTTCATAGTTATAGAACCAGACCTAGTACCGGTTCGATTTGAAATTAATACTGGGGTGCATATTGAACCGAAAAAAATCAAATAAACCGGTTGGTTTTTTACAAAATCGGTGAACCGGATTGGTCCGATTGAACCGGTTTAATGTAATTGATGGCTTAATTAAGGTTTAATCACATATCATTAATAGCCAAATTCCTTTGGGCTTCCATGCGGAAGCTCTAACCAATAGACCATCAAAATATTTTGTTATTTTTAGGATAACTAGCAGATTAAATGTGATATTTAATAATAATTACATTTAAATGGACCGGCGGTCAAACCGGTTTGAACCGCCGGTTCAAACGGAAAATCGGGAACCAGACCCTTGACCGATTCGGCCTCCGGTCCGGTTCCAATAACTATGTTGTTTTTCCTTCCCTCTCACTTGTATTTTAAACTCAAAACGTCTAACAATTTGAAAAGATACAAATTCACTCCAAGACAACTTCAAATAAAACACTTAGGCTGTGTTTGGTTTGAGGAAAGTTCGAGGGAAAGTCAAGTTAGAAGGAAAATGAATCCCTCAAAAAATTCAATTTATTTTACTCTTGTTTGTTTTGAGGTGGAAAATTTTGTAGAAAGTACTAAAACACTATTTAACTTAAACAAATTTTCCATCTTATTTTCCGTCTAACTTTCTATTTAATTTTCCATCCTCATTTTTCTTTAAACCAAACAAAGTATTCCTTCAAATTTTTCTTCAATATTTCCTTTCCCTCGAATTTTCTCTAAACTAAACACAGTCTTAAACAACGACGGGGTGCTGAAAATGTCACCAGAAAACTAGACACTCCAAATCCAAACATAAATGGACTAAAGTTTCACTAGATCCACTACACACTCCCATAATCCTCTTCGATCCCTCTTTGATGGGAAGCCTTCTATAGAATGCTATCGGGAATAAAAGATGTGCCTTCGACTTCGATATTTGTGAGTGTGACAGGACAAGTTTATTCATTATTAGTTATGGCTTACATTTATTTTGATTCATTAGTCATAAATAATTTCTAATATGATATTACGACTTTCTAACATGAACAAATATTGATTAATAAATACAAAACAATATGTAGCAGGGTGTTTGAAACCATAATTTTCTCGTAAAATAGTTGATTGTCTTATCATGATTGAATAATGTGATTATGTAACACAAACCATCATTCTCATTAAGAAAAATGAGAAAGAAAACTAACTGTGCGCATTTTTGACCATATATATAATCAATTAACATTTTATAGATCACTATAGTCAATAAACCGGTAAGTATCGAGTCGAACCAAGAGGAGCACAAGGCTTGCTAGGCGCAAATAACCTAATTAATATATATTCAATTCTAGACGAATTAGTTGGAAGTTATTAAGAACTACTTAATAAAAAATTAAATTGAAAGCAATGACACAAATGTGGAATCGAACAAAGAAAATAAGCATCCTAAGATTTACTTCACCTAGATTGCTTACAAAACTAATCATGTTATTCAGGCGCAAATTAATTGTTCAAATCATGCAATTTCAATAACGGCATATCACTCAATAATTTACATGCAAGTCCTACTTCTAGATGTCCCTACGCAGTAAATTGTTGATTATAATTGATTTCGTATTGTGTTGTTTTTCGATACTAATCTTCGTAGCTCACAAATTCTAGTCAAAAGATGGTACACTAATATTTTCAAAACATGCAACAAGATAAATAAACTACTCAATAATCCTAGACAAGTTTTTGATTCTGGTCTTCGATTGACTATGACCACTAACTACAATAAGTAAAATATTCAATCCATTCCAATTATGATTTTCTTCAGTTGGAATATCCTAACCTAGAGAGTAATAGATTTAATCAAAAAGTAAGTCTTGTAGCAAGCATATTTAAAGTCTGAAGCACTGTGCATGATAACATAAAGGCGTCATTAAAATAATAAACATACGAAATAACATTTTAAAAAATACTAATAACATGGATGAAAAATATATTTACTTAATAAATATGAAAAATTAAATTTACATACAATATAGGATCCGCGGGATTCTATGACAGAGACGATTAGTCACTACGCATAATTGAAATAATAATAGTAAAATAATTATGAAAGTAAAACAAGAATGGTAGAGAAAAACTTAGTATCTTGAAACTCGTGTTAGGATTTGAGCATGGTTCTCATAATTGATTTGTCTTTTTGTAATTGTTGGTAATCCTATAATATTTGTGGCACAAATCAAATTACGAAATGATAATTATCCACCAATCAAAGTTGGTCAATTAGGTCAAACTGGTCACAATCAGCTCGGTCAACTCTGGTCAACTGATTTTTTAAAATTACACTTCAGCCCCTTAAGTTTCACCAGTTAACACTTTAGCCCCAAACTTCCAGAAATTACAATTCGTCCCCAAGGGTTTGAATCAATTCAGATCCCTGACTTCTGGAAATAATAATTGGACTCCTGGATTTTTTCTTAATTACATATTGACCCCAAAGTTCCTCTTAAATACAGATTGACCCCAAAGTTTGATGGTTTATAAATGAGCCCCCTAAATTTTATTTTTCTCAATTTTACCTAATTTGCATCCTTTTAGTATCCTCTTCTGAAGCAACTTTTTTTATTTTTTATTTATAAGTGACAAAATCAACTATAAATTATTCATTAACACTCAGAAATGACTCGAATACTCCAGCTCACTATTTCGCTTCACTCGAGCTCACCTTTTATTTATTGATATTCATTACATTCAGCTGTTTACTTCAGCTCGCCATTTCAATTTATTTTCATCTAAGCGTTAGTATGTATTCTTCATCTCTGTCGAGTTTCTAAGTTTTAGTTTCTATATTTAGTTATTTGTCTTTATTCCTGCTGAATTTGTAGCACGAATATCAGAGATACCCAACTTACCACATAAAAGATTTGGTTGTGATCTGTTTAAGTTTATTTAATGATGGCATCTCATTTTCTCTACCTTGTATCTAAAATTTTTTAAACTAAGGTTTGTCACTACTCACTTATGCACTCATGTATTTTTGACAGGCTTCAAAGAGAACACTTTGCATATTGATGCACTCATCGTATCAGATACAACTAAAGAAGCATAATCGACACCTAAGGTAAAAGCTAAATAATTTATATCACTTATTTGAGATCACTTCATTAAGATTTTTATATATCCTGATGATAAAAATGTATGATCATTCGCTATGCAATTAATGTACAGTTGTCAAATATGTGAATACGAGAATGACTTATCTCTTTGGGCACATTTGAATAAGTGTAGGAGTTATCCATATAATAAAATTATTAAGAAATAAAAGACAATTGAATCATTTCAACAGTTGAGTAGAAATTGTATGGTTTCTCGAAAATTCGATCAAACAAAATCTAGGATAGTGCTTGCTAAGATGATTATTATGGATGAATTATCTTTCAGCTTTATAGAATGTGAAAGATTTAGGAAGTTTTGTAATAAATGTGTGCCTCAATTGCAATTAGTATCTCGTGTTACAATTGTTAAAGATTGTATGGTTATATATGTTAAATTGAAGAGGGAATTAAAGAATGTATTGTGTGATAATGCTCAGTGAGTTTGCTCACAACTGATACTTGAACTTCTCTATAAAATTTAAGATATATGGTTATTATGACACATTTCATGGATCACGATTTAAAGCTACATAAGAGAATATAGAACTTCCTTATGATTTCATCTCATAAATATGTTGCAATAGGGGCATGCACGATTAAGTGGGGACTAAAAAAGAGTTTTGCAATGATTGTTGACAATGTCTCATCTAACGACGCAACAATTGGTCATTAAAAGAAGAAAATTCTAAATAAAAATGCTTTTGTTATGAAAGAAGAGCATTTTCGTATACAATATTGTGCGCATATAATCAATTTGATTGTTAAAGATAGATAAAGTGGAAGGTGGTTTTGTTGAAAAAATAAGAGCAGTTGTGAAATATATTCGGACTTCCCCTCAACGACCTAAGCAATTTAGAATTTTTTGTGAAAAAGATGAGAATGTTTATTAGAACAACTTGGTTCTTGATGTCCCAATTAGATGGAACTATAAATATGTAATGATGGCTCTTAAATTTCTTGAGTCAGTTGAGAGATATGAGAAATCTGACCCATTTCATGCAGTTGAGGTCCGTGTGAATTCTCTGACTGTAGATGATTAGAAAAATGTTCAAGTTTCTAAAGAATTTTTATGAGGTCACAAAAAACTTTATGGACCTTTGTGAAGGTGCATCTCATTCATAAAGCGCAATAGTAAAATATTGGTAAATATATCACATATCATGAAAATAGAAAGCTTTAACATTTTGGAGAATTCATACGATCTCAACTGCATAACATGAGTCAGATTCCTCATATCTCTCAATTAACTTATGAAACTTAAGAGCTATCTCCAACATTAATAGATATAGTTCCACCTGGTATGGACATCAAGAACCAAATTATTATTATAAGGATTCTCATCTTTTTCACACAAAAATTCTAAATTGCTCATCTCGTTGAGGGTATGCCCGAATATGTCTCACAACTTCTCTTATTTTTTTCTACAAACCCGCCCTCCCCTTTCATTCCATCTGTAACTATCAAACAGATGACACAAGCACAACAATGCATATGAAAATACTCTCCTTCAACAACAAACACATTTTTATTTGAAATTCTCATCTTTAAGTAAGCAATTGTTATGTCATTAGATAGCATTGTCAACAATCACTATAAAAATCTTTTAAACTCCCCATTCAATCATGCATGTCTCTATTGCATTTTCTATTACAACATCTTTTGAGATAAAATCGAAAAGAAATTCAATATTCTCTTATGCAGCTTCTAATTGTGATCAATGAAATGTACAATAATAATCGTATAACTTAAATTTTGGAGAAAAGTCTAATTATCAATTGTAAGACAAGCTCATTGAGCATTAAAACACAATACATTCTTCAATTCCCTCTTCAATTCAATATTGCAATCTTTAGCAATTGTCACACGAGATACTAATTACAATCGAGACACACATTCATTAAAAACTGCTTAAATCTTTCACCTTCTATAAAGTTGAAAGACAATTCATCCATAATAATCATCTTAGCAAGTGATTTTCTATATTTTGTTTAATCGGATTTCTGAGTAACATACAATCCCCACTCGACTATTGAAATGATTCAATTGTCTTTTATTTCTTAATAAATTTATTGTATAGATAACTCCTACACTTATTCAAATACGTCCAAAGAGACAAGTCATTATTGTATATGCATATTTAAATTTTTTTACAGTTATTGCATAGCAAATGATCATACCTTTTGGTTTTTATCTCCAAGGTTTATAAAAACCTTAGTGAAGTAATTTCAAACAAGAGATACAAATTGTTTAGCTTTTACCTTAGGAATCAAACCATCTCTTTAGTTGTATTAGTTATGATGGGTATATCAATATACAAAGCACTCTCTGATGTAGCCTATCAAAATACATTAGCGCGTAAGTGAATAATGACAAACTTTAGTTAAAAAAATTTCTAGGTACATGGTGGGGAAAACAAGATGTCATGGTAGATAAACTAAAATAGATCAAAACCAAGTCTTTTCTTTATTAAGATTTTTAATTTTGTGCTACAAATTTAACTAAAGTAAAGATGAATAACTAGAAAGAAAAATATAGAAACTAAAACCTAGAAATCCGACAAAGAATAAAACCTAGATGAAAAAAAATTGAAATGGTGAGATGAAGTAAATGGATGAATGTAAAGAATGGTAATAGCTACCAGTTTTATAAATAAATGGTGAGCTTGAATCAATAGCATAGTTATCAAAGCCGGATTGGAGACCGAACCGATCAGGGCTCCGATTCCCGATTTTCCAGTTGAACTGGCGGCCCGGACTAGTTCGACCACCAATTCAATCAAGTGCAGATTTTGAAAATTTTGTTTAATAGTTATGATATTGAGTTTAATAACAAGTTCATAAGGTCGTCTAGTGGTACATCATCAACCCATCTTGAGTTTGAATCCATGTGGTGGCATATTTACCATAATTATTTATTAATTAGCTAATAGGCTTTTAATAATCAAAGAAGTTTCATTATTGTTGTCAAGAACCGATTCTTAAGAAAACTGATTGGTTCAAGCGGTTTTCAAGACAAGACGGTAAGTATATTCAAATCGGATCGGAACCAGGTCCGGTTCCCGATCTAACCGGTTGAACCAGTCGGTCCAGTCCGGTTTTAATAACAATGGTAAATAGCTGAAATGTGAACTGCAGTAAACAACTAAATCAATCACTTTCAAATTTATAAAAAACTAAAAATGGAAAAAAAATGTAAGAGATACCAATTAGACTAGTAAACATGTGAATCTTACCATGGATGCAAAAGGTTGATAGAAGAACAAATTGTAAAGGAGAAAGCAGTAGAACAAGTCATGAGCTACTAGTAATGATGAGATGCAAGCGATGACAAATAACAAAAGATGGGATAGAAGATGCCGAAGCCGATGACGGAAAGTAGTGATCATGAAAAGCAAAGTGTTGAAACTGAAAGAGGTCGTGTGAAACTGGAAAAGGAAGTAACAAGTGCCGAAACTGAAAGAAGAGTAATTGATACTTTAATATGAATATTTCGACAGAAAAGGAGAAATTTATTCGATTTGGGAAGCGATCAAATATAAGCTGAAAGAAATAGGTGACGAGTGAAACCGAAAGAGAAAAGTGGTAAAAGATGACATGGGAAGAGGCTGAAACTGAAAGAGCACCGGCAAATTGGCAACTAGATTGATAGAGGACGGCTGAATCAGCATTCAGACTGACGAGGACTTGGAGATTGGCTGGCGTTAGTGTGAAAAATTGAAAGATGACAATTGCGCGGTTGGATTTCGATTTTTTTGATTAGAGTCTTGATTTAAGTAACAACCTAATAGGTATAGGTGGGGTTTTGTTAAGATAAGATTTATATTTTTAATGATTTCATTCAATTCGATTGTAATTAAAATTTTTGAACTGAACTAATAAGTTTTCTTCGTATAACAAATCGGAACCACCTAATCAATTAATAAAACCAAACCAAACTAATCGGTTCAATTTGATTTTGTTTGATTAATCAATTTATTAATTTACTCTTACACCCCACCGACATCATGATTTTTTATTGTTGTTGAGAATTAAGACTTCACATAGTGAGATTTTTACCCTACAATGCTATCATGTTTTTAGTTTAATTTACATTCAACATTAATGAGTGAAAAACACAATTTAAAACTGAATTTTTCTTAAATTGTAGTTCAAAACTGTAATTATCTGAATAAAACACACATAATAACTCCGCAGTTTGAAAGACATTAGTCAAGAAAAATAGAATTTGAACTACAAATTTCAAAAAATAAGACAGAAACAAAACTGATCAAAAAAGGATAAAATGAAAAACAAACGAAAAGACATCAAAAAATAAATCCCATAATGAAAGCATATCACCTTATTCATTTGAAGGCAATTTACTTAAACATAGCTTAAATCTTAACAAATACTCCAATAAACTCACTCAAATGAGTTTGGTTTCACTACTATAATATATTAGTAAATTAACCTTTCATCGGCAATCAGCATCTCTAAGGTAATGTTCCTAAGTTGAAAATAGGAGGAAGAGGGAAGGGGAATGAGGGATTGAGTTGTTCCTCAGTTTTTTTTAAGAATGGATTTGGAGGGATTTGCGAGAAGAGAACCCCTCTTTCATTTCCATCCAATTTGGGAGGATTTGGAAGGGAAGGGATGCATTTGATACTAAAACATCATAATGCCCTTGTATTTTTATTTTTTTAACCAGTTGGAATTTTCGATATAGGGTTATTTTAGTAATTTTATTTTATTTTTACTCTCATCCTTCCAATTCCTTCATAAACTCAGAAACACCTATTTTTTCTTTACACCCTCTAATCCTTTCCTTTCTTTTTTTTTCCCTTTCTTTCCAAATACTTCACTTCCCTTTCTTTCCAAACTCGGGAACAAAGCCAAAGCCTAAAAAACAAAAACTCAAGAATCCAGAATTGCGGAAAAGAAGAGGATGAAGCTGGAAACGAAGGTACTCCTTGGAGTGGACTGAGAATTCAGCCGATGAGATACGTACGACGCTCTAGCGCATTAATGCTTCCTTTATCAGATTACCAAAACTATAGACTCATATCGACCTACTTTCCTCCATTATGAAGCGAGCCACCCAATGAGATTGTAACATCAAAACACCAGCACTTTAAAGGAGAAATGGGTAGTGAAAACGCGTAAGAAATGTTTGCACCAAAAGGCACATGGTGAGGCGTGATTTGATGACACCTAGCAACCTTTCACCACATGATGATCGTGACAGGAGGGAAGCTATTGGGGTAGAAATAGGGAAAACACATATGTGACATCCAAATCCTCATCAGGTCGTGCAACCCACTTCGTATTCTCAGTGCTTCCTGAGACGTACGGACAACCTACGTGTAGGGCTTTATACCCAACTGCGACAGGACTCCTGAGTCCAGAGCTCCCCACTTCTTCAACATTTTCAAGTGTGTTCTCTCATGGATTCCTCTCAGTGCTAATCAGAATCAAAATGACATCAGGGTGTAGCCGGACGGTTGAGCCAGGGATGGTATCTAAGTGTTTCTAAGGTTCAGAGTTCGCATGTAAGAGTCCTACCTTTTCTTAAGAAGAAGTTTCCTAATTTTACTGCGTTAGGACGACTTACATAAACATGCAAGTAAAGCAATTTTAGCGATGGAAAACCAACTGAAATGGAAGTAGCAATCATTGGAGTCTCTAATCTTAAACATTGCTTTAGCCTCCGACATCCTATGAGATGGATGCGCAGTTGTTGGTTGGTTACATGACCAGAGAGGTCAAGACCTAGGGGAAGCAGCCATCTACTGTACCCAACTTTAAGATGGAAATTTAGATGCCCTCTAGCTAGAAAACAAATCAAGATGGCTATGAACATTTAGCGAATGCCAGTGAAACACGAATCACCAAAAAGTGCAGATAATGAGATGACTACAACACTCATAGGAAACCGAACTGGGTCTCACACAGCTGAAATTTGATTACATTTGAGAAAAAAAATGCAAGATGCCACCAGCCTCCTACAGCTACCTATTCAGGAAAAGCGACCTAACGAGAAGACAATGGCTGTCATGGAATACACATAATGAATCAACAACCACACACAGATTTCAACCAGCTTATGATTCCTGTTTTCTAAATTATGAACTCCCCACGCAAAGATCAGTTAGGAATAAACTTCAAGTCATAAGCTACAAGGTCCGACACTCACGGGACAACATGGGTTTCTGAAGTTGGTTAATGTTCCATTCCATTCAAATCTAATCCCGGTTGTGTCCACCAATACGGGGCGACGGAGTTGCAGCACTTAAATACCACAAAATGACCTTACAGACTAGAAACTTGGATTACAATACTGCTTAACCATATGAGTGTGTGGAACTGACTTCGGTCACCTATATAATTGAAAGTGTTGAAAATTGACTAGATTTCTAAATATAAAAATAGAAGAGATAATCAACTTATTTGGAAGTTGATTAATATTAGGATTCTATTGTTGGTAGGTTACTAAATTACTGTTTTGATAGGATTAGAAATCCTATTTGATTTAGTATTAGTATCCTATAAATAGGATGTCCTAGTGTAGGAATAATTTGAGAGACTCGGTGAGTCCTCCAGGGGAATTCATGAGGGATTCTTCTTGGGTATGGTGTAGAGTTGTTATAGGTTTTTGGTTAGAGAAAACCTATGAGTGAGTTGAGAGGTCTGTATTCAAGAGTGTTGAGAGGTGAGTCCATTCTTGTAATACATATCTATAAATAGTGGAGATTGTGGACGTAGGCTCTGTTGGAGAGCTGAACCACGTTAAAAAATATTATGTGTTTCTTTCGTCCTTTATTTATATTATTGTGTGTTGGTGCGTGTTATTCGTGTGAGTGTCTCTTGTTGATGTTCCGCTGCGCGTGCCGGATTGAAAGGAGAGACCTCTCCACACCAACAAAAAGGAAGTAGATGAAGAAAGAAATACTAGCAAAAATAGAGAGGCCTATAATGACATGGGTGGAAAAAGAGCAAGTAAGAAAACTGGTAAAAGCCAGGCTCCCGCACATGGAGCTTGGTTCCAACTAAAGTCACTTTAAATTCTAACCTAGCTAGTGTAACCTTATGTGTCATCTTCTGCTGCAAGCAATGTCATGTAATTATTCGCTTCCCCTCTACGACTGATTCAGAATTCAAACTTATTCCAAAGGACAAGGTACACTCTACTGAAAGATCAACAACACACGGCATAACTTCTATGAACACGGAAAGTTTTTGCTCATCAAGCTAACACATGTAACACATACTTTTAATCTTATGGTAGCTATCAGTTAAGGGTCATGATGTGACGATCAATAAATTCCACCCACAAATGCAAATAAACCAAGTGAAGTAATAGACTAAACATTTATTTGAGTGTAGCTTGAAAACAAATCAAGTATGAAAACATACCTGAAAGCTCACAGACCAGCCATGTGTTTTCTGATATCGTTGTGAAATCCCAGTTTAGCAATCAAGCCGACTTTTTAACCACATTGGAAATGCAAATCTGGCCAGGCAGCAATTTTCTTCTCTGTAAAATGCAGATGGAGACCATCAGAAAGCAAAATAATGCCGAGAACCTAATAATTTGCCAATCACTTAAAAGCCGTATCATGTGAAACTACGAAGCCCGGTAAAGATGATCTGTATACTATGTCATAAAATACAAATATGAAACATTCAAAGAATAGTATTCAGCTGTAATACCAATACAAGTGTGACGAAATATATGATCCAAGCATGTTATTATTAACTGCGTCCTGAAATCTGCTGGTAGGGAAATTCTGAGAAGTTGTCATCTATGAATTTCATGTTATCATCTAACTCTAACCAAGAAAGTAAGTTTAAAGCATGCTTAATGTAATTAACTTACTCACATCGAAACTCCGCCTTCCAATGTAGCTTCTCAAAGCAATAGTCTGCAGCTTCATTTAATTACTTACTCATATCCAAATTCAGCTTTTGAGTCTAAAAGAGTGCAACCCATTAGGACAATCATGTTAAATATTTTAATTCCATCTAGAACAACAAATTAAAACAACCTAGCAAAAATACCCAACACCAACAGGCCACATAATCAAATACTGTTGCAGCAGTTAGTGTATCATCCAATAATGTCTAAGAATACTACCGATAATTTAAAATCACAAGGACTGAGCAATCAACATCGCAGGCAGGCAGGCAGGAAGAGAGCCTATTCTTTTATGCTTCTCTGGGTCAGCATGAGTCTTTCTCGCCCTTTCCTGCTCTACCCTACAGCAAATAAAAAATATTTCTTATACTCATTTTGCAGGTAGTATAAATAAGCCTCGTTAACTGAAGATTCCACATTTGTTATACTCAAATACCACTCTCAAGCTACTTTGTGTCTTCATCCCTCCAACATGGATACCATGTCATGGCATCAGCCACAAGAAAGTGAGATACGATCATGTACTTCCTACTCTTCCCAGCAAAGCCTTCCCTTAATCCCTTCCCTAAATTACGTGCACCCTGAGGGTCTCCAGCCTGTTAGTGCCAACATCTACCACCACTGTATGACTACCCTCAAAGGCCACTCATCCTATGTTTCTTCACTTGCCCTCGCGGGGAACCTCCTGTTCAGTGGATCTTCAGACAAACAAATAAGGTCATGGAAGTGTGATGGTTTGAGTTTCTCACACGATGAACAGTATATCAGTGATAATGTCGTGGCCAATGGGAAAGGCGCAGTGAAGGCAATGGTGATTTTATCAGATAAACTCTTCACGGCGCATCAAGATCACAAAATCAGAGTATGGAAAATAGATAGTGACGAGAACCACAATGGAAAATATCAACGTCTAGCCAAACTCCCCACCCTATCTGATCGTGCCTATAATCTTCTAATACCCAGCAGTCATGTTCAGATCAGAAGACACAAGAAAAGCACCTGGGTGCACCATGTCGACACCGTATCAGCATTAGCCTTGTCTAAAGATGGAAATATACTCTACTCTGTTTCTTGGGACCGATCACTTAAGGTATGGAGAACATCAGATTTTAAGTGTTTGGAATCAGTAGCAAATGCACATGACGATGCAATCAATGCCGTGGAATCATCTAGTGATGGAAGTGTCATAACAGGATCAGCTGACAGAAAAATAAAAGTTTGGAGGAAGCACCCAGGGGAGAAAAAACATTCCCTTGTAGGTACACTGGAAAAACACAACTCTGGGATAAATGCCCTAGCAACAAGCATCGACGGGTCAGTGTTGTTTTCTGGGGCAAGTGATAGGTCAATTGTGGTTTGGGAGAAAGATGGTGATAACATGACAGTTGTTGGCGCACTTCGAGGGCATACCAAAGCTATATTGTGCTTAGCTGTGGTTGCTGAGCTAGTTTGTAGTGGTTCAGCAGACAAAACAATACGAATTTGGCAGGCTTATGATAGGAGTTACTCATGCCTAGCAGTTCTAGAAGGGCACAGCGGACCAGTGAAGTGCTTGGCAGCATCAATTAGTCACACCAATCCATCTAATTCAATCTGTTTGTCTTCATATCTAGTTTACAGTGGCAGTTTGGACTGTGACATCAAGGTTTGGCAGGTTTGCATTCCTCACTTTTTGGACTTGTTTAACTAAAAGTTTTTGCAGTACTCTAGACTATCCGTTCAATGGAACTAGAAACTCTAGTATTTTTTTTGAGAAATGTGCCTCAACCCGGTTCAAATCTTTAATGTAGTCTGAATCAGTTTGTATTCATAAATAAAGGGTTTATGCTTTCAGTTCAAAAAAAAAAGTTCCATTTTAATCAGAATAAGAACGGAACACAACTACTGTAACAAACAGGCTAATGATGTAAACATCAAAAGTAAACAACAAATGTGTCAACTCAATGAAGTAGCATTAACAGTAATGAGACTCATAACATAGTCCACACAGTGTATTACCTGTTATTTTTTTCTCAAGGTGAGTTCCACATCACAGCACCAGTAAGTGCCACCTGAGAATAATGAGATCCCACATGCAAGCATGTGAATTGTCAAATGAGATACGTCCAAAACAAACCCCGACCAGAGAACCAAAGGAATAAAAAGCTAAGAAGATGTTTTCATGTTTTCAAAAATAGTGACTTCTAAAAGTGAAAAAGGCCCCAGAGTTCTTTCTTTGTCAGCTGCCATAGGTGAGTTCGTATTTCAATTATTATCAGTATTTGAGACAACCAGATTCCTTGAGTATCTTGAAATTAAGGCTGATAGAAAAAAAACGATAATTAAACCTTTAACTTCCCTTCAAGTTGCATCAGAAAATTTCCCTAACTTTGCCTAAAACTATCACTTTCTATTCATTCTCAACACCACATTTTATAATAGTCGGAATGAATAGATTATGGGGTTTGATTCCATCCAATACCAGATAATTTAGAAAAATGCTGGCCAATCATTAGCCAACATTCTATATCTGTCGTTATCTTAGTATTCTAAAAGTTGTAATTCCAATTTGGAATTCTATGTCACTCATTTAACACCATATCTCATCTTTGAATTAAAAATAGGCAATCATATCAGATTCACACCAAACTAACAGTTTAGCTTTTGAAATTTATACTAAAATGTATCTCACTGGTACGAAAAGAAACAAACCTTTTGAACTATGGAGCAATAATACATAATATAATATCAAGAGTGCATAGATATTAAATAATGATAAATGAATGATAACCATTTATCATAAAGCTTAATATAGTTACCTGATCCTGTCTTTTATGGAGATTGTTTGAAGATGGGTGGATGCAATGAGCTAAAGAGAAGAAAAAGCATTGCCCGCATATAATTGTATATGATATATCAACCTTAGTAAGTGAAACAGAACAATTATAGCCACACAGGTATTGTTAAATATGAGGCTACATAACAAACAAAAAGACAAAAAGATGAGGCGGAATCGACTCCTAAAAATCACAGCAGACTCGGCAAATTAAATAAATCACACAACCAAATTGGCATGATTTTGTAACTAACTTAGCTATCAATGTTAGAGTTGAACCAGTCGTAAAGTAAATAGCCTTTTTTAAAACCTGCCATCTGAAATAATATAATCCATGAACTACATGCCACACCATTTAACCTGCTATTTCTAACCTCATCATACTTACGAATCGCAAGTCATTGTGATAAGGATTAATGCATCAATGGCACACTGAACCTGACCTTGCTAGGGAAATGATAGTCATGAGATGAAGTAACAAAATCCAGATCGAGAATGTTCACTTCAATAAGGACATCAATGAAGCAAACTCGTAGAAATCAAGGAACTGACAAACAGTGTCCAAGATCAATACTCAGGTCATTCAAAATATATTTGATAAGATATATAATGTGCGCCCGTTGCGAACAAAGAAAAGAGAGTCCTGATGCTATGTATCAATCAGGTATTACGATATGAAGTTACACAGGCTTGTTTGAAAGTTTAATGGGAAGATATAAAAATATGTGTTAGCTTCCATTCACCCACAAAGCTATTATTAACCCATTAGCAGACAACTAGACATGGTTAACTATCTAACCATCAAATTATTAAATATATATATATTGGTTCAGGGAATCCAAGAAATTTTGCTCACCTTCACATAATTAAATACTCAAATATAGGAAGTGGTTTTAACCTTTGAAAGACAGGAACAAAGATGCAGCTAGTGACAGAGTAATTACAAAGGTAATTTTGCTGGGGTACCCAGATCTCTAGGATACTTCTTTTTGATGGGGCGACCTTTCAAGCAAACAATGGCCGTGCTCTGAACATGTGGACTGTGTGAATCCACTTCATACACAATCACAACAACTAAAAAGTGGTTCATTTAAGAAAAAAGATGTATGCACTGAATTTTGAATTTTAGTATAAATCCCTGCTAATTTTTCTCTTCGGTTATATTTAGACAGATATAAGTACATAAGCCTCTATTATAAGATCAATGAAACCTGAGCATAGTTTAAATGTGGATGCTCCCACTATCTGCACGGCTAGTTCCGCATTTATAACTTCTTCCTGATAAAACTTGCTAAGCAAGAATCAACTTGATGTACTGGTTTACCATGAAAAAGAAAGAAGCTCTACTTCCAAGGCGAACAAAAGGAAGACAGTATTTCGCAGGCACAGATTCGAACGACAATTAAGTAATCCCATGAGAGGCTGAGATTCTCATTTCTGAGACTCCCCTAGCTACTGGCTACATCATAGAACTCTCTGTATTCCTGGTTTTTCCCCAGATTTTGTACTACAACAAGATACAGTACGTGAAATGTATTACAATCTGGCAAATGATAAAAAAACCAACAAAAATGCAAAAAGCCTTTACGTGTTCTCCTACAAGTTTTGAATTGAAGCTACCAAATTTAAATTACAAACATAAACTAAAGGTAGTGGATTAATATTTTCCTCTCCATATATCATCAGGAACCATTTGTGGCGAGATCAAAAAAGGAGTGGGTGTTTTACATGTATGACCATAATCATAAATGGCATTATTCAAGCAAAGAGAGTCTAATTACCCAAAAAAAAAAAACAAAAAAAAACAGTCTTAATAAATTGACCATCACAGTCCAACCAGAGACCCACAGAGTAAGAACTAAGAAGACATATCCAAGCAAGCAAATGACATGCAAAAGAGACCCCACCTTGCTACAGAAGATCCAAGGAAGTTTTGCCCGAACAACTCATTTCGGCGCGCGAGAGGAGTAGTCAAATTTTGGCTCCCATATCGAAATCGACCGAACGACGAAGTCGATGGATCGATTAGGGCTTGACTGTGAACTAGGGGCCTCAGAATGGGCTTATTTTTACAATATGTTGCGTTACAACTTACAAGTGGCCCCATTTTGGTCTGAGCAATAACGTCGTTTTTTCAGTGTTTTACAGTACTAGTTGATTTTATTTTTGGGAAAACTACAGAAATGGGGTATGAGCTACCACAGTTTTACAAATTACGGGTGTAATTACCATTTTTTGCAATTTGCAGGTATTTCAGTTTTAAGGCTGTTTTTTAAGTAAATATTTTTCAATCAAGTCCAGATCTAATTTAAACTAATTACAAACTCACCATCAACAAAACTAACCTAACCACCCATTCATTAAATTTGTTCAACCGTTAGCATTAACGTCATCTTAATCTACACTTGCTTACATTAACATGGGTAATTTAGGTTAGATTAGTTTTGTTGGGTGAGTTTGTAATTAGTTTAAATTAGATCTGGACTTGATTGAAAATTATTTATTTACAAAACACTCCCAAAACTGAAAAACCTGCAAATTGCAAAAAATGGTAGTTACACCCGTAATTTATAAAACTATGGTAGTTCATACCCTCTTTCTGTAGTTTTCCCTTTATTTTTTATATATCGTAAATTGTATCCAAGTAATTTTTTATTTAGTATGTATCATATATATTTTTATGTTAAATATAATTTTATTAAATATAAATTCAAATTGGCGTGGACATAAAATAAAATTGTATGATAAAAAATATGAAAATTAATTAAATATTCAAAACAGTTATCACAAATGTTTATGAGTTTACATTTTTATAAAATAAAGTGAAAGCACTTAATCTGTTCATCTATTTGGAACTTGCAATCATTTTCATCACTTCAACAAAAAATAATATTTTACGTGAATACATATTTTGTAAAAAATGTGCACTATAAATAATGGTGTTTTATTTTAAAAAAACTCACTTTTTCGATCTTGAATTTCTTTTGAATAGTGATTAAAACTGTATTTTAGAGATGAACATATTGAAGGTGTTCAAGAAGTCGCTTTCTTCATTTTGGAGGTCATTGTTGAACGGATCATCTTAGAGATGACTTTGAATATAAGATAAGACTTGTTGGTGGTTTTCAAAATGGAAAAACGGATCATCTCAGGGGCTACCATTGTAAAGACCTCTTTCAAATTAGGCAGTGTCTTCATCATTAAGACATTACTTCTGACTGATAGATACTATGAATTTGAATCCATCAAAAATAACATATAGAACTGTCCTCATCTTCTTCAAATTTCTCATCTAAGTATTATAAGCAATTAGACTCAGAATTGCACTTTTTGATGCTCACCAGGTTATTCATTGCATCTGTGAGTATCTTTTTCTTAGCATAATATTCAGATACAATCAAGGCACGTTGCTTATAGTGATACAACTTATTTTTCAATTGGAACTTTTTAATTGCATTTTTCTCACTAAACTAGACTGTCAAAGTATACCAAAGCTCTTTTGCCTCAGTTAAGAACAAAACTTTTCTAATTTTTTTAGCAAACAAGCCATAATATTTTCTTTACAATAATTATAATCAAATCAGACTTGTGACTCTATGATCGATACTTCTATTTTTCCCAAAATGAATCTCAACTTGTTTCTTGTGGATAATACCATTCTTACTGTTGATAATTATTAATTCCAGTTAGTACTATAGGTGTGACTTTGGTTCCTGAATTTTCACATGACTTTATATAGTATTAATGTTGATTATTAATCAAGTTTTCAAGCTCGACTCTCTCTGGAGCTCTAGGAACACCTCCAACATGAAGACTAGATTCTAAATACTCA
This sequence comes from Kalanchoe fedtschenkoi, assembly GCA_002312845.1. NCBI lineage: Eukaryota > Viridiplantae > Streptophyta > Magnoliopsida > Saxifragales > Crassulaceae > Kalanchoe > Kalanchoe fedtschenkoi. The sequence continues at coordinate 3,884,230 of NQLW01000053.1, read as the reverse complement.
TTCACATTTTCTTCAAGATCCGTCATATCATCAATAAGAAAATCACACTAGTTGAAGATGTGAGGAAAGCATTCTAAAAATTCATGAAGAAAGCAATCGTAGGCCTTGTTTTGTTGCACTTATTGGGCTCTATTAAGAGATGATCTCTTATTATATTAAGCATTCAGTGAACTGAGTACTTGTTCTTTTTCTCTTAATGAATGGTTGGAAAGTCTGAATGATTTGTTACCAATTTTATATATATCTGAATCATTCAGAGGTGATATCTATATGATTATTATAATTATATCTTTATTTTTTTCATTTCTTTTTGAAATCAACTTTACGCGGATTGTACTTCAATCAGAATCACATCAATACCGATTGTAACTAGTTTCTTCAATCAGAATATTACACACTTCATAAATAAATAATATTTTTATAACATGATTATAAATTGTATTTTTATTTTTATTTTGTAAAATTATAATTATAAATTAATTTTATACTAATAATCATTATATATTAAGATACTTAAAAACTAAATTATCAAATGAAAATAAATCATTCAGCAATCAGATGTGATTTGACTAGTGCTCTGATCATTCATATTTTCATACCGCATTCAACATTCAGCTCTTAATTTTACAGAACAACACCGTAGTGTCTGATCTTTCTTAATTTTTTACAAATTTAGTGAAGGCATGTGTTTAGACCCGGCCCTGATGTGCGGCATATGGACAGCCGTCCGGGCCCATATCAGATCGGGGCCCGCCCTAGGCCCAGATCTAGTCATACTAGACTCTAGTACAGAAATTTGTTTGTGTCAGTAGCAGCAGAACTCGATCACTAGACCTCATTATTTCTAAAACTCTCAACCATCTCAATTAAGATGATTATGTGCATTTTAGTAAATAAAACTTATTTAATTATATCTCATGACAACAAATAATATTTTTAATATGAATAAATCATTTATTTTCCCTAGTAACTATGCAATATATGCTCGTGTAAATTCTTATCATGAAATTTATTATACTTTATACGGTTTAAAATTTTATGGAATTTGCGGATACACAAATTAGATAGTCATACATAAAATTATGTGATTTTAGATGATTTTAGAGATTAGGGTTTCACAATTTTAGAAATTTTAGTGTTTTAAGATTTTAGATTCAAAGTTATATATATTTGTATTTTGATATAATTCAAAAAATTCCAAAATTCTGAAACTTAAAACCCTAAAAGTTGTAAATCGTAAAATTTTAAAAATACTGAAAATTGACACGCTAAAATATCAGAAATACTCAAAATTTAAAATACTTTTTATGTTTATGAAAATAAGAAGGGAAAGAGAAATGCTAATAAAGTGAATTCCACATAGGAATTCATCTCATTTTCTTTTGTTTTGTTAGAGGGGAAATTCATGAAAAAAATGTTCAAACACTTTTTGAGTTGTTAAACTTTTCAATCTCAGTTTCACTCTAATTTTTCCTAAACCAAATAAAGATACCTTCTCATTTTTCTCAAAAGTTTCTCTTCTCTTAAATTTTTCCTGAACCAAACTAGTTAAAAACCTCAAAACTTTAAAATCTTGAAATTCATACAAAACAATAATAAAGTGAATTCACTCGGGGAATTCACTTCCAGTGTGCTATATCAATTTCATATTCAGCAAGATTGGTTAGATCAGCGTGACAGAGTTTGAGTGATTACTGATGAGGGTCTTTAATATTTCCAAGCAAATTCTAAACAGAACTATCAGACTCTGCAGGTCATATCACTGCAAGTTTGGCTCACAAATGCATCGAAGTCCAAATATACACAACAGAAATGAAAAACCAATTTTGTCTTCCGGGCAGCTCCAACAATTCCTTATTTCTCTAGTTTTTGTTATACTAATAGATGTTGTATCAGCATCTGCGCATTTCATTGCATCGCAGGGCACCGGACATTCTTGCCAATGCCCTCACATATCTCGCATTTGCAACTCGAAAACTTTGCTCCTTGTTGTAGTTTGGCTGTCTGACTTCATTGCCAGTAGATTGCTTTACAAAAGCTCCATTTATGAAAAGATCGTTAACAGACTGGAAACTCCATGAGCGTCCTTCTATTTGTTTATCCTGTCTCCACGTGATCTGCACAAAAGAGAAGATGTTAATATATATACCATTTTAACGCTTACGCATTGCTTTGTGTTACTTCCAAGCGTCTCACCAAGTTGAGCTCACTTTGGTTACCTTTTTGTTGGCAGAGTTGGGTGCAATGAAGAGATTGGATTCGCTCATAATGCTCGGATTCATGCTTCCTCCAATGGCGTAGTCGCCCCATCCTTTATACAGGTTGTTTGCTACATGGGCATATCCATGCCTAACCCTGTAGAAAAGTTTTGGTTTGTTTTTTATATTTCTATTATTACACATAAATAATTGTATGTTTGAATCCTATTTTGTGTTGAAAAAACCGCATACCTCGGCATCCTCTGGTTCAGATCAGGGCCGAAATGGTTGAAGATGACTGTCACCTTCATGTTCTTGTCTCGCAAGAACCCGTCATCATGACCAAGAAGCATCACCTTGTCATGGTTTCTGAACCAGTTGTTCGATATCGTGATGTCAGTAGATCCACGAGTGACGTCTAGGAGGCCATCAGTACACTGATAAAAGGTGTTGTGATCTATCCAGATTTTTGATGATCCGACCAGCCTGATCGCGTCACCATCTGTAGCACTCATTTGCATTATTTGGGAACCCGGAGCTATCACGGGACCTCCTGGTCTGGGTCGACAATGGTGAACTCGGATGCTGTGGATTATTACATTGGTTACCTTGTAGAGCAGGAGGCATGAGCCTTGTGCTATATGGATGCTCGAACCTCTTCCATCTATAGTCGTGAAGCTGCTGACCAAGAGTGGTTGCTTGAGCTTGATACGCATGTCCCTGTGAAAGGTGATCCAGACCTTTCCGTTAATCACAGTGGCCCCGTATCTAAGCGTTCCAGGTCTGGGGTTTACAGGATCATCGCTCGGATCCGTCACCACATAATGTGTCAGCCCCTGACCGATATTGTTGTACATTTTCCCAGCATACCCGACCGAGCAAGATGCGACGCGTTCCCGGTTGTTCACCCAGTTACGGTCCGGTCTCCAGCATTTGTCAATGGCATTCAGTTTCTCCGCGGGTCGTTTCTTGGCTAGAGCAGGTGTCAGATAAGCAAACAGAACAAACACGACAACAAGAGACAACTTGAAGTGCAGAAAAGAGGTATGTGAAGAAGCCATACTTTAGAATGTTTAATTGCTTTTTGTGAAAGTGATGATCTCCCTGAGATAGGAAGTGGGGTTTTATATGTTGAAGAGTACGTTGAGATACGTTATGCAGTAGTTACAAGTTACGGTTAATTCTGTTCATACATGCGACAAGCATATCTTATTTAGTAAAATAAAAACAAAAAGTGTCAAAACAAAACAAAATATATGTTCCATTTCTGTTGTTCTATTATTAGGACGGAAATATGTTCTCATGTTTCTACCTGATATTTACCTCAAAATAGGCTGCTTGAACTAACGTCTTCTTGCCAGGAAAGGAATAATACGAGCCGGGCCTTGTCGATGGTCATTTGTGTGTACAAACAAAACATAAAGGTGTTTGAGAATAAAAACATCATTGTCCTTAATTTTGTTTTAGTATTAAATTGAGGGCATTGTTTCAAGACAGAAAAATGCCTGAGATTTTGAGTTTGTTTAATAAACAAGCCGAACTGAATCATAAAAGATAGTCAGCTTGATTTCATTCGTGAACAAGCTCGGAGCTTAGAGGTTGTTTAATACTAATAAATATACGCATCAAAATAAGTTCATACTTAATTTTGTCATCAACCTACATGAAATCAAAGCGAAGTGCTTACAAATATGAGTTAGATGCTTCCAAGGAAACCCAAGACACTTGATTTTAAAGCCAAGTGTTTGACCATCTCATTCAACACCCTTTTAACCATTATTAGGAGTCATTATGTGTTACTAGAGGTCTAATGATTAATGAATTTTAGTGTGAGGGTAATTATAAATATACCTGTAGGGTGGCACACAATGGAGTAATGAATATTTGATTGGATAAAAAATAAATAAGATTCACTTCGGATATGACTCGGTCTAACCCGTGCGAACTTGGATAGGTTAAGTAAACTCTAAGGTTTAATCTTTGGTTTGACCCATGCATAGTACCTAATTAATTGTTGGGTTTAATTAACTCACAGGCCAAAACTCAATAACTTCGTTCTCACTTTAAAATGATGGTCTAGAGTTCATCAAACATAAGCTTATTTGCACTTTATTTTTTACTCTGATAGACAAACACAAAACACGGAGTGAGATTATAATTTTCTTTTTAGAGTTAGTGTTACAAAGCATGGTATCCACTACTTGTGTTTGTATACGAAAAAGATGCATGACATTTGACGTGCTCTTTAAAGACAATCCGTGTGTCACACATACACATAATTACTTATTGTATTAAATTATGTTATCAATGTAGGGTTTCACTTCTCATCTGGATTTGTATTTGATAGTCTGAACTGAAACTACCAAGACGAATATGATTTTAATTCGAATCCATATTTGCATATGCTAGTTTGAATTGAAATCAATTATATAAAGTGAAATGTAATATGGATCCGGTGTATCTGGTAGTTCAGATTACCACCGCAGCTGATTGGGTAGTAATTTATCATATTTTAGGTGTCTATACTAAAGATATTTGAGTCATTTTCGAGTGATTATAGATAATTTATAGTTGATTTGATCTCTTATAGGTTAACTATGAATAAAAGTGGCTTCTGAAGAGGAAAATGACGAAAAAATGCAAATAGAGTCAAAATAGAATAAAAAGTCAACTTTTGGGGCCAGTCTATTAAAATGGAAACTCCAAGGGCCAAATTGTTCTTTTTTTAAAGTTGTGAGGACCCAAAAAAATCTAGGTTGTTCTAAGGTTACTCAGACGAGGGACGTCCCACAGACTCCATCTAGACTTGGATCGTGCTCAACTTCTTTAAGGCACGACCCAATTCATGTTTACAAACCAAGGATGACACTCTGCTCATCCAACTCAAGTCATACATAAGAAGATATGATTCAGGTCATATTTCTGACTTGAAGAGGACAAGAAGCATGACCCGGATAGTGCTGACACATGTCGCGTGCAGAAGGGCCATATTCAACTTTATCCTTTCAAGACTGCTTTTGGCAACAAGAATACTTTTGAAAATTGCCAACAATTATCAAAAAAAGATACAAGATATCAACTCAACTATTAATAGAAGACTCATTCTCAAACCCTAACACACATAACGCCGCATAACACAACACATCTTCCTGCTAGAAGGGTCAGAGGGACAAATTTCGTTCAAAATTGGAGCTTTAAGATACTTAGCTTTCCTCTGTCATTCTTGTTTTAATTTCATATTATTTTGATTATTTTTGTATCTATTGTGCGTAGTGAGTAGTCATCTTGGTCAGGGTTCTGCAAATTTTAGGTTTTTGTATACTCGTAGTAGTCATGTTAATCAATTTAAGAATATTTTCATCCATTATTATTCATGCCTCTTTGAATTAAGTATATGCATCTCATGTGTATAGCCGGTTGTCTTATCGATCTTACACCCCCTTTCTTAGGAATTGTCATGTGTATTAATTCAGAGTTGAATTATGTATGGTAGAAGAATCAAATTTAGGATTAAATTTGCTTCTCCCTAAGTTAGAGTATTCCAACATATGAAGATTAGATATTTTATTTAGCTGTAGTTAATATCTCCAATCAACCAAAGATCAGAATCGCGAGCTTACTTAGGAATGTTGAGTAGTTTGTTTATTCTGTGATCGACTTGGCTGCATGTTTAGGAGATATTAGATTAATCACCCTTTGACTAGTATTTGAGCTACGAATATCAAAATCGGAAAATAAACAATACGAAATCAATTGTAGTAAATCATTTACTGTCTAGGAACACCTAGAAGTCAGACTTGCAGTAAACTATTGAGTGATTATGTCGTATTATTGGAATTGCATTATTTAGATGATTGTTTGAACTTCAAGAATAACACGAGAGTTTGCATACTACATAGGTGAAGTAGAATCCTAGGATGTTTATCTTCTAAGTTCGATTCTATCTATGTGTGTTATTTTTCAGTTTATTTAGTATTTAATAATTTTCCAACCGTTTCAACCAATTCGTAAAGAATTAAATAGATTCCAATTAGGTTATTACCTCCTAGCAAGACTTTTGCTCCTCTTGATTCGACTTACCAAAATTATTTGACAGTAATGATCCCTAAAACGAATATTGACATATATATAGAGTCAAAAATACGCATGTCAGCAGCCATCAAATTATTTACAGCGTTCCAAATCCAAACTTGTATCCGTGATTCAAAAATCTAAATTTTTTGTGTGTGCGCGTGATCCCCAACAAAATATTCTATGGGATGGTCCACAATGTGAGAGACTTAAAAACGTGAAGGTGATTGTGGAAGACCGTTGTGCTCTGTTTATTAAGTTAATGAAACTCTAAACCACATGCAGTTTGATTGATTGGTTTCGAATGACATTTTAGCATTTTATCGTGATAATTACTCTGTTCCCTGTTGTCCTAGAATGATATCTCTGATCAGTTGAACATTTTATTTGCAAATAGAACCAAGAAGCTTTTGATGATGGTTTTTATCAATGGAGCCACATAAGAAAGTTGGAGGGCAAATAAGTCATTTCACAGCTATCAAATTTAATTGAAACAATATTATCATAAAAATTATGGGAATAATGTATATCCATTATAATGATGTGGTACAAGATCAATTATGTGTTATCGTTTTAGGTGCTTAGCGCAACTTTAATCTTTTGTTTGGTTTAAAAAAAATGTAAAGGAAATGGTTCCATTTTCCTTTTTATTTGACCAGGGATTAAAAATAATGAGGAGAGTATTGAAACCCTCTATGTTTTAATCGAAATTTTTCTTCCCAACTATTTTCTCTAAACTAGAGAGAGCCTAAATATCTTAACAATTCTAAAAACTCTTTCCAAGTTTGAAGAGAAAGGAATTGAAAGGAGAAGAAAAAAAAAGAAGAAAAAATTACGGTCAGAATTACCACCATTTACCCAATTGCGGTCAGAACTGTCACGATTTTTGAAAAGGGTACGATGAAAAAATAATTGGACTGATTTTGAATGATACTTAAAACCAACTTGTTTGATTACTCAAATAAAATAGATTTTATAAAATTTGTTGAGGATTATGAATGCTTGAGTATGAAAGGACGTTATTTTGTTTGTGTGTAAAATAATATTATTTATTTTGATAAGCAAACGAGACAATTTTCGCACGCAAATCTAAATCTTGTGATAATATTAGTTTAGAAGTGTAACGGTAAATTTTCTTTTAGAAATTTTTTTAAATTTTTTTCATTGCACTTTTTTGAAAATTGTGGTAGTTCTGACCACAATTTGGTAAGTAATGATAGTTCAGTGTCTCTTTTGGGGGGATTTTTTCTATTTTAAATAGAAAGTTGTAATAACATAAGGGCAAAAAAATGTTTTTTTTTCTCACTTTCGTCTCCTTCACCTCCTTAATCCTTCCATATTTGAAGGAAAGGAAATGGGGGTTGGAATTCCTAGAAACCCCTCCAAATCTCTCATTAAAAAAACCTTGGAAACAAGCTTTATCAAGTCATTTTCTTCCCTTCCTCTCTTCCCCTCCTAAAATACACTCAGGAACACTATCTAAACTCTACTCTAAAACTCAAATACCCCCCTCAATCCTATACCAAAAAGCTTTTAACTTAATTCCTCAACTCCCTCCGTATATTCTTATATATTTTGTTGGAAAAAAATAAAAAATTCAAAAAAATATTTTGTTTCATCAAGCGAGATAATTAGTTTGTTCAAGGATGCTTTGTAATCTTCATTAATATTCATAGAGGCTGGCCTATAATAATTTTTAGGGTGCAATTTTACTGATTTGTGTATTGCTGGTCTTACTTTCGTTGGTGCTCCAAGAAGTTTCGAAAACCGCGCCGCCTTTTGGTCGCCGAGGAGTGCATATGATGTTATTGCGACAATGAAGTCTGACGAGAAATGCATCTCCACTCTCTGCTTTCACCCTTCAGGAGGAGTCCGCCCACCTTCCTCAGATTCCTATCTGCGTTCACATCTTCTCATTCCCCGTCAAATGCCGCGCACAACGTAGCTGCTTCAGATGAAGAATCGTACGCCATCTCCTTGCGCCGCTGCGTCGAGGGCTGCGATGTGAGACGCGGAGCTGCCCTCCACGCCCACTTCCTGAAATCCGCTGGTGAATCCACTTTCGTGTTCAATCACTTGATTAATATGTATGTCAAGTGTGGGGACCTTGTCAGCGGCCTGAAGATGTTCGACGAAATGCCCGAGAGGAATGTGGTGTCCTGGACTGCGCTCATATCCGGGTTTGTTCAGGGAGGCTGTGCCGATGAAGCTTTGGGGCTGTTTCGCAGGATGCATTTTGCTGGGCAGCGGGTTAATGGGTTTACACTAGTTTCTGCTTTCAATGCTTGTTCACTGTGTGGTGATCTGGCTCAGCTTTACCAGATTTATGCTATGGTTGTTCGTTTAGGCCTTGAATCGAATGTGATCCTGATGAATTCCTTTCTTTCGGGGCTTATTCGGCTCGGTAAATTACAGGATGCTGTATTGGTGTTTGATGGTTGCCCGGATAAGGATATTGTGTCTTGGAATGCTATGATGGCCGGGTATTTGCAGTGTTCCTTTTCTGAAGTTCCAGGATTTTGGTACCGGATGAATGTTGAATCTGGTGTCAAGCCTGACGGCTTTACATTTTCCACTGTTCTAACGAGCTTGGCTGCTCTTTATGATCAGAAAATGGGTGTTCAGGTCCATGGACAGCTTGTCAAATGTGGCCATGGCTGTGAGATCTGTGTAGGGAATTCCTTGGTGGATATGTATTTGAAGTGTCACAATCTGGTTGATGGGTTCAAGGCTTTCCATGAAATGCCCTGCAGGGATGTTCTGTCATGGACTGAGATGGCTTCTGGTTGTCTAAACTGTGGGCAACCAGGTCAGGCTATAACCACAGTTGAACAAATGCAGTTGTCTGGTATTCTGCCTAATAGGTTCACACTTGCAACTCTTGTAAATGCTTGTGCAAATATCCCTTCCTTAGAGTCAGGTAAGAAGGCGCATGGCCTGAGAGTGAAGCTGGGAAATGAGGCTGATATTTGTGTTGATAATGCTTTGCTTGATATGTATGCCAAGTGTGGCTGCATGGATGAAGCATCAGATGTTTTCCGCACGATGAAAGATCAGACTGCTGTTTCATGGACCACGATGATAATGGGGTATGCTCAAAATAACCAGGGTGCAGAAGCCATCTCCTGTTTTGATGAGATGATAGTGAAGGGTGTAAAGCCGAACTACATCACCTTCATTTGCGTTCTGTACGCATGCAGCCAAAGAGAACTTATTGATGAAGCATGGAAATATTTCTCCTCCATGTCTCACGATCATGGAATCGATCCCGGTGAGGACCACTACGTATGTATGGTAGATCTTTTAGGTCGATCTGGGCGTATAAATGAAGCCAGGGAGCTTGTTTCGAGAATGCCTTTTAAACCTTGTGCTTCATTATGGAAAACACTGGTTGCTGCTTGCCAGGTCCATGGGGATGTTGAAACAGGACTGTTTGCAGCTAAAAATGCAATGGATTTAGATGAGAAAGATTCTTCAACATATGTTCTGTTGTCAAATATGTTTGCCAGTGCAAGTAACTGGGATGGCGTGCGTGCCCTGCGAGAGTTGATGGAAACCAGTAATGTAAAGAAAATGCCAGGTTCGAGTTGGATGTCTTGATAATTACATTCGCCACTTCCAACAAAGGGGATGCATGCGACAATATGCTAAGGTCGCTTCTTTGACGGTCCTGGAGTTTGTGGACTCTGCCAAATGATTAAATTCATTTTCAAAGGATTGAAAGGCCCACTTGATGATCATTAGCTTACCTGAAGCTCCATTTTGCAATTTCACAAGATCATGAAGCATGGAGGCTTGATTCTGGATGGTGGGTGGTATACAGTTTTTTCGGCTTTGGGTTTATGAGCATCTAAATTCTCAAGAGACATTGGCATACCTTGGTTTGCTCGGAAACCATTATTGCGGAACACAATTCGAGAAACCTGCTTCAAAGGGTTAGTTGCTTACCTCAATTAACTGTGGGATCTAAACCAGTACCAGCAGTCCCAACATTCTACTACAGTTGTGTTTCATATGAATTTCCTGTAGGTTCTTCCCAAAACCGGATCACATGCCGATCAAATTGTGGTATTATTGTACACAACTCCAAGCAACTGCAATGACACTATGATGCCTACCTTGCGCTAAAGAATCCTGTGCTGATGTAAACAGTTACAAGATGTGTTGCATTATTGGTTTATTGAAGCAGTCATTTGGAGGAAGCTGCGGCCACTAGATGGAGATCAGGTCGCACTGTAAGAATTCAAATACACTGATCAATCTTTGAAATTTTGCACAAGCTACTTAGCATAGCATGTAGGAAAACTTTACTCAGCATTGTGTGTTTACTGTTTAGGGTGCTTGTTAAAACTCGAAACATGGGAAAGGAGAGGCAATTTAGCATGTGAGAGATTTTTTTTTTTGCCCAAGGCGGCACACTTTTTTCATTTCGATAGTGACGACAGACTTATTACGGATTAGCCTACGCGCACTTCTAAAGCTGTTAGACAACAATCTTAATTATTAGTCTAGATACTAGGCCAACACTTATTACCATGCGTGAGAATTTGAACTCAAGGTTGTCAATATTTTCTTTTGGTAAGGCTGTCAACATGTTTTCTTATCACAATATACAAGTTAACTGTGAATCAATGTAGGTTTAATCTATTTTAGCATGTATATTTTTTGGCAGTCTGGTAAAAAATGGGGGTCTTCATGAAACTCAAAAATATGACCGGATAAGATTTTTTTTCAATTTGAAAATTTATTTTATTTTTTATCAACTAATGCCACATCTGACATTTATCTTATTCAAAATATCTAGCCACTCATGCAAACTGCATTTCACAATTAGAATTTTTCTATATAAAATAATTTTAAAAATCAACTTAAAAATAAGATACTTGGGAAAGTAAACAACGCAGAGACGAGGTGATTGAAAGAAATAATAATATGGAAGGATTTGCATGTGTTATTAAGAAGTTGGTCGTGAATAGATTTCATAATAAGAATTTTTATTTGTATCAATGATGATGAAGGCCTAAGCATTGGTGGCCATAAAATTTAGAATGAAACCAAAGAGATTGAGGTTTGCCAATTTGCGTATGAAAATAATTTCATTGATTATTTCATTTGAATATAATTTTATGATGGTGTCTTTAAATAAGTGGATAATTAGATATAGCCAATTAGTGTGTGCAAATGATCATATGTTTCGAAATTATTTTTTGAAATGGCACACTAATTTAGTACTCCCTCCTACGTCTTCTTTTACTTGTTACTTTCTTTTTATAGATTTGAATTTGACTCAGTCATTTTTTATGTGAAATTTTATGATAAACATTATGATAATGAATCTCAATAATTACTACGTTTGTATTGAATTCTACTTTGATATTTTTTTTTTGAATTATTTATGTTCAAAATTTAATGTTCGGTATTTTAAGCAACAAGTGAGGTAAAAGAGAACAGAGAGAGTAATTCAAAACACACAATCAATTTACAATAGTATAAAGGGACAAAAATAGCCACTATTTCATTTTAATTTAACTTTTCAATTATTTAAGCATATAATCCATCATTGGCAGATATATATTTCAAAAATTGATGTTATTTTCTAAGCACTCTATTTTTATAATTTTTATTATATTTCTATTCTACGAAGTATATGACTGCAAGTCAACTCGCATCTCTTCACCTCACTTGGGTGGCTAGGAATCACATCTCCTCCAATGATTGTCAGACTCGCCACAAATCTTCCCAGTACTCCAACATTTCTTTACTAAGCGTAGTACCCTAATTTTCTAAACACTCTCAAATGATATTATCCACATTGCATACTACTCTCAACTTCAAAGTTTTCTTGCCATGGAAATCTTTAGTGTAATTCCATTGCTTTTCTGACTGAATAGCCTATCAAAAAAATACATCATTTGAGAATTTTCTACACATAAAATTTCTGGAGAATTGCTCTCATTAATATCAAACGCCACATAATAATAAAACATCTGGTTGGTAGGATTAACCAACACTATACCAAGTACTATTTCAAATCCAACCAAATGAGTAATTTAGTATTATATTAATCTTTCTAAAATTGAATTATTTATTATAAAAAATTCTAACAAGTTAATTCTGTTTCTTATCAATAGATAATTTAAAAATTCTAATCAAATCCAAACAAATCTTTAATTACTTTTACTTTTTAAAGTTCGAAACTTCAGCCTTGCAATATCTCGTATAGTCCTTCACATCCCATATCAAAGTTTTCGTCCCACTACATAACCTGTTTATCTGGAGCACTTTTCAAGTTCGCCATTTTCAGTCATGTTGAGACCATTACACATAAGGCAGAAAATGACTTCAAGACAACAGGAGGAGCACACAGAGAAGCTGAACTTCATAATTTGATGATCAGTAGATTGGTGGTCCTTTAATTTCACCCAATAAATACTTAGTTACTAACCCAGTTTCAAAGCATAATTTCTCAAACTTAAGAGCAATTACACGAACAATCAAAGGAATATTTTTACATGGAAGAGAAGGCATCAAAAATAGAACCCTGGAATACAACGCTCTGAAATTTAGGATTAGCACACCAAAACAAAATCCTCTTAAGACAGCATGACAGCCGCTTTTAAGGGGAAAATCAGAGGAGCACATTCAATACGAAGATAAAGAATATACAAAATCAGCAAATATTTTCAACTATAAATTTGATTATAGACTCGAATCCCTTCCACAAAGTTCTGAAAAAAAAATTCAAAAATCCTGTGGTGTTTACCGATCATATAAAAACTTTCCCAAGACAATTTAAGTGTGCCCATCCATTGATCATCCTCAACTTACAGATATACACTTGGCCGAGTCCAGTGACCCAGATCTCGGGAGATTTTCCACCTGGCAGTATAATGATAAAAATAGGTCAAGCTTCAAGTAAAAAGAGTAAAAATAAATTTCCTTGCACAACTACAGCTGAAGTGCAACATAAAGATCACGAGAGGAATCAACATGGATGAAAGCACTGATGCACCTTCACTCAACTAAGCATTTAGAAAGGGGAAAAGATAGCGATAGACATACTTCATATTAGATATGACATAAATGTTTAGTTTCATTGTAGCATGCCAACTTCTGGATATTTAGGATCAGTTTAAATGAAAAATAAGCAAAATATCAAAGGAGCAGAAATTTACAATTTTTATTTATAAGCTAATCCTATTACTGATGGGTATCAAACTTTCAGTAGAGCATGCCAACAATCATACTACTACGGATGTTTTAAGTGAAAAAAATAGCAAATATGTTGAAAGAACAGCATTAAACAATTTATCTTTTTCCCTTGTATGCAAATTTAATTACTAATGGGTATACAACAATCTGGAGAAGTTGATTACAAAAAGGGAACTCAGCCGTTCATTCCTAGAGCATTTTTTGTATTTGAAACCAAAATTTTTTAGAGGTTGACATTCCACAGGATTTCATAAATAAATATTGATGATAAAGATGAACAAAAAATAAGGTCAGTATGTGCCAGATTAACCTTTGAACATCAATTATATTTTACAAATTGATATTAGACTATACATACGACCAGTATCACAGAGAAAAAGCAAAACATACAATTTTCATGATGCAATTACAGAACATTACTGTTCGCGCTGTTTAATGCTATAATGTTGGCCACAAAATCTCTTTTTATTCCTTTTCACTAAGAATACTATCATCATCTGCATCTCTCCCTATGCAAAGTTACTGCATCTATATTCTATTGATTAGAAGAGGCCAAAACATATGAAGAAAAATAATGTTAAAGATGATGATGTCATGCTAGCACGATTAAATAAGATGAATGCACAAGTAATTTTTTTTTTAAAAAAATTGATCAGATAGATGAGCAAAGATGTTCCTCAATAATAGAAAATTTAAATCTTACTCTATTGTACAAGCACAAGATCAGGCTGAATAGCACAATTCCATGAAGAATGAGCCTAGTGTTCACGACATTATCATGGGGACTAGAGCCAAAAAAAAAACTAAGACCAACCAACAATTTTCAAGAAACCGAAGCAGATACTCTATTGTGGTTTCAGTTCTATTCTTAATTGACATATTGAATACATAATCATTTTTCTGTAACCAAACACAAAAGAAGATTGAAACAAAATCAACAGGAGTGAGAGCAATAATCTTAGCTCAGTTACCCTTGGGAACTACTAACTAATGACATTAGCGTAAACCTGCGGACTTATACATGTCAAAACATAAGCAGCTGATAAAACAATCATTCATGATGAAGGATAGATAGCTTTGCAAAAATTCCAATGCTATGATGATGAACAGGGAAGCTACACAGGATTAAAGGAATGTCACCTGACAAAGATCTATACTTCTTCGTATAAAGGTAACATAAAAAGATTCCATAATTCTTTCAGTAGCGTGAATGGGTAGGGAAGAGCTTGGCTATCTTACACTACAAACTGAAATATGCTGGACATCATAACTAAGAAATTTTTTCGATAAGAAAATGCACCTTCATTTCCTATTTGAAAGGAACTCTATGATTCTGTTTCTCTTTGTCATTTCCAAATACCAAGTAGTTACAGATGTCATTTAAGGAACAAAGATGCCTATTGCTTTTCCGTATCGCATTTAATTCACTGGCATGATAATATGAAACAGGGGGGTGAGAGTCGTATATTCAGCCTTGGAATCAGAGTACGGAGAAATTTCCAAGAAACTAAGATTCCTTGAGAAAATGTTTCAAATCTATAGAATGTGTCCACATGGAGACAGATTTTACAAATTTCATACAACAAATCCTTCTATGGGTGGAGTGTTTTTTCCCTTCACCATACTCTCTTTTCCTTATGAGTTCATTCACCAATTGTTTCATTATCTTAGATCACACAATTTTATAAGTAATTGAAAATCTGTTTTGCCATATTAAACAAGTCATTCTTCTGACTTCCTATTAATAATGATTTGCAAATTAACGCACCAAGAAACATACTCCCTCAATCCTCTTTTACTTACAACTAAACTGAAACTATTTGTCCACTTTTACTTGTTACTCAACAATTCCAACACATGTTTAATTGACACAACTACCTTAAAATTAAACATATTTTATCTTTTCCAACAATAATTTCATCTCTCTCATCCATACCCGTTACAACAATTTCATCTCTCACATCCATACCCATGTCTTCTTTTTCTCTCTCTCAATAATTTCTCTTCTCAACTGAATTTCAACCCTCTCCTCCAGCTATCATCCAAATTAGTTGTTTCTCTCCTCCCCTTTCCTTTTAAAATCCACCATCTCCCTCACCTTCCATAATTTTCAAAACTCTCCTATGCTTCTCTCAACTGACTCTCCTCCTCCCTTCACAAACCCAAACCACTCAAAACTCAAAAAACCAGGAAACTCAAATCCTGTATTCACAGTGCTGCCAAAACCAGCCTCAGTCCCTTCCGACACAATCCCAGATCTGGAACCAGATCCGCCTAGAGGAGAAGTGTCATCGGAGAAAGAGTGCCGCATCTCAATCTCAGTACCGGGAGACGAGTAATCACCGAAAACTTATTAAGGAAAAAAAAACGGTAAAGAAAATAAATTAAGCTATATTGATACCTTCCTTAACTTATGAGAAATTAATTGATTTTAATACCTTCCTAAATCTACGAGATTTTTTGCTGCACCGCTAATAATAACGGACAGACGGAGTATCTGCTAACTAAGCAAAACTCAACTAGGGTTGAAAATACATATCATTAAGAAAGATAAAGGACCAGTCTTTGGCACTTTAGATTGTTTTAGAGGAGTGAATGTAAAGCAGCAAATATTTTGAATCAGATCTAATCCAATAGGGAAGTTGGCAGCAAATTCTTCAAAACCCTAAACTATCATGTCCTTGTCAAGTGCAAACCAAACAAATCAATAACGATAAAAACCAAATAAACAAATAACGAGAAAAACCAAACAGCATCAACCAGAAAAAGCCAACACTTGTTAGGATGTTGATGCCAATAAATGCAACGGACTGAACAGAAGAAACATGCTTTTATTGATGCCAATATATTAAAATAAACTGAATAGAACATACTAAGAAGAGAACCAAATAAGACAACACCAAGTTGAAAAAGATGCATACTTTTATTGATGTGATCTTCCTCCAGAGTTCTCATTATCATTGTGGCTACTACCGGAGTTGCTTCCATCAGAACCAGACCCAAATGAATTGAAAGGCCAAGGCAGCTGAACTCGAAACATCCTTTCCCCGCGACTCTGGGAATTCTCTTCAGAAGCACCACCACTTCCAGCAGCAGACACAGAATGAACAGAACCCGCTGCCACCCTGGCACCAGCAATTCCTCTCTGTCCACCTGCAGAATGCTGTTCATATTCAGGATCATCAGTGGGCAACTCATACCTACATACTGGGCACGAATTATGCAGCTCCAACCAAGGTAGTATACAGTCAGGATGATATATATGCTTGCAAGGCATCTGCTTGGCCTTTCCTCCAAGCTCAAATGTATCCATACAGACTGCACATTGCGCATTATCAGAAGCCAGCAGCTCATCGGAAACCTTTATATCTGGAAGCTCCTTCACAGCCTTCTTTGAGGCCGGGGGCGTCCCATACCTGTTCGGATCATTCTCAGCCAGCTGCTGAATCAACTGCTCCAACCCCGGGCCAATAAAATAGTCTCCTAAATTACTGGGCAAGCGAAACCCAGCCTCGACCCCACCACCCCCATTATTCTCTATCACAAACTGGATATTGGCACCACCAGCCCTCAAATTATTCAAGTAATTCTGTAGAAACATGATCGGATTAAATACATCAGCCTCTGCATACCCCGACCGATTCTGGCCGCCCAGGGACGCTCCACCTCCACCTCCGGCAAGGCCGAAGAGAGCAGCTGTGATGTCAGCCGAATTGAAGGGCTCATCGCCATGTCCATCGTCCCCGAACATGAAGGGGAGTCCAGGAGGGAACTGGCTCCAATCAGCGGACGAGGATGAGGAGTGATTGCCAGATGAGGAGAAGGAGAAGAAGGAAGAGGGTTGATGTTGAGAATTTGGGGGATTAGGGTTAGGGTTTTCGTACTCCTCGAGGAATCCACCGGCGCAGGTAGGGCAGACGAGATCGGCAGAGGAGGAAGGGTTGACGGTGATGGTGACGACGCCATCGCATTGGTAGCAGAAGTACTGCTTGGGGCCGCCACCGCCACCGGCGGCGACTGAGTCTCGGTCGGTCGACATACGCGAAATTGGGAAATGAGAGATCGATGGATTTGCGGTGGGCGGATTCTGCGAACAACGAGAGAGGAGTTTTTATCTTGCAAGAGTAATTAATTGAAGGGTTATTTATTATCATGATTTTTGTTTCAACCACCCCTTTTTTATATATTTAATTTTCAAATTATCTACTAATTTTTAATTAATCATGATTTGTCTTCAGAAGGCAACAAAATTGGAACGGTCAAAATGTAATTTCAAATGAAGTAGTCTTCTGCTCTTTCACATGTCACTTAATAAAAAAGTTTTATCAATTTATTACTTAATAATTTTCAATACGTATATAATATCAAAAATTATCTTACAATTTCAAACATTAATAACTTATTTATCAACATTAATAAACAAATCATTCTTCACTTGTAATAATCTATCAATTTCACTTTTTACGAATTTTTTTTAAAAAAATCAATGATCCACTTATTAAATTTGTTCAACCGCTAGCATTAATTTCACCTTACTCAAATTAACGTTAAATGACATGTAGAAACGGATGGAGTATTATATTTGAGAAAGTTACCGTTTGAAATTTTGATACTGTCATGTTCTACAAATCTAACATTTCCTCTCTTAACTTGGCTCTTCACATGCTTACACATCATTTAGATGATAATAAATGTATGGTGATTTCATGTTAATAAATTTTACAAATTAAGTAGAAAATTCTTTGCGGGATATGAATTTTACTTAGGATCAATCTTCTCAGTATCATTGTTATTTCAATAATTTAAATCACTCCGGCATAAATGAAAAAATAATGGGTAATATTTTTTCATTCGGTAACTCGCGTCACAAAAAAAATTCAATTGCTAATTTACGTGACCAAACATGTGTCTTTCTCCACAAAATCAGGCAAATGTAAGATTAATGTTGTATTGCAATTCCAATATTCCATTAAGATTTCGAAACGGTTTGAACTTGTGAAGTTAGTATGTTGCAATGCAGTTGGTTGGAAAGCATTAACTTGAAAATTTAGGTGGCTGAATGATACGAAGAGTTATTCTCTTATACCAGTCAGTGTAATCCCTCCAAAGATCATGATTATAGTCTGCAAAATCGTGAACTACAAATTGTTTTCTTTGATCTCGAGATGAATTCCAGTAGCATGGTTCATAGACAAATCGAACTTCCTATTCCGATGAGTGATCTTATACAACTTGGTATGCTCTGTCATAATTATTTGAGATCTTTAGTTGCCATATATCCACACAGTTAGAGTATTATATGTGATAGATAATGTCACTCAAATTGTTTGCATGGATTTAGAGACCTCATTTGTCAAAAATGATTAAGGTTTTGAAATTTATGCCCCTCGTAAGGTGTACATATCAGCTCATTAGATCATTGACGATCAAACTAATAACAATAAAAAAATGGGTCATAGGGTATATGCATAAATTAGTACACCGGAGGAAATGATTATTATGACAAACCATGACAATAAAATTAATTTTTAAAAGAAATAATTAATTATTAAATTTTAACATGCTCATAAGTGATGGATGAGAACGTCATAAAATTGTCATTGGCATCATTAGGATCTTTTGGTACAGCTAGAACTCGATTACTCATAAGATGGACCCTTTTATCATATTCTTTTTTCAGGACGAGAGTAACAAGTTTGCATTACCTACTTTGCTTGTGTCAACCTACACAAGCTAAAAGGAGTTATCAACATAAGTAACTTAGTACAATACTATCACAAGTATATGTAAATATGACTCTCAAATCTCACAAGGGAATGTAGTGGAGGCTATTATTGTGATATTTATAAAGTTCACATGCAGAGAATGTATGCAAATGCATTTTACTTTAATGTGACCTCATCAGCATTGCCCAGTGACATCTGCATATTTCTTACAAAATAATTTGACTGCACCAGCGATATGCCTCAAGCAGGGAATGATCATCAAACTTTCTCAATTAATTTTGGTAAGAAATGGTGGCTAAGAACTTTTTATATTGTTAATTTTAACTTTTGTCATAATATTGCTCAAAAAATATCTAACACACGTTCGCTGATATGTCCTATTTGGAAACCAATCATACATCCGAAAAATCTAATATGTCTATCGAAAATGAGATAAAATTCGTATCAACTGGTCACACAAAATTTCATGCAAGATGCAACTCTTTAACAATTAATTGCTATCATTGTTATCGCTCTCCACTAATGTGAAAGTAATAGACAAAATATGATTGTTTGTTTCGAGACCAGAAGTAACAAATAAAGTAATCTTACATTGATTGTATAAAATAGTGTCTTTTTTTGAAAGAACTAAAGTACAAGCGTTAAAAGCCTAAAAAACCGGTGAAAATGCCTTAATTATATAATTAAATACTGTTCTATCATTTTTTAAAATTTTACTTCAATCACAATTCGTCTTATATAATGTATCAATATACGCGAGCAACAATTCGAATGATTTTACAAACACCAAATAATACTTTCATTGTTTTTATCATTCTATGTTTTTAGGCTTGATACTTTTAAAACATACTTCTTTGCATCATATCTAAATGTATTCATTCATTTCTCATCCAATAACTAAAATTTCCATTCAAATGGATATTATCTTTGGAAATGATGATAAACACCGTTTATTAAGTCATCCTACCAAGTTGTTAAATATAATCTTTACGGGAAGTAACCCGACACTCTAAATTTTTATTTACTTTTTAGGAGTAGGTATACATTTCTTTAGTGAATTTTGGAAATCAATGAATGTGATTAAAATTTTAAATGTGGAATGTCGAAAATCATCAAATACAAACTTTTAAAATAAATTGAAAAATACTCTATGATGGTGAAATTATGATGATGAGTAATTGCTCCAGAGGCTACTCGGTCGAAAAGAATTCTTAAGAAAAATATACTCGGTCGAGTAAAACAGGTTTTCCGGAATCCAGAAAAACTATAAATCTGACACAATCTAAGTAAAATTCTTGAGGGAATTTATTTGACTAAGTAAAAGATCAAAACTTTAAATTTTATCTTATACTCGACCAATTATGGGAACTTACTCGAACAAGTATCAGGATGACTTTCTAGAAAGGAAACTTTTTCTTCTTTCTTCTCTAATCTCATAATTGATTGTCACCTCCTCATGATGTCTCCACTCTCAATAAAATCCTACCCCACTATTTATTTTCTGCCTACTGCTCTCTAAAAATTCATATTTTATGCACCTAGTGGTTGATCTACAACCCAAAACCAATTTCAATAATTTTGGTTTATGTTGAAATTTTGAGTTTGCATCTGTGATGCGCAAAAAAGCATAAAAACCTCACAATGCGAAAGGAAAGGAGGTCCAGACAACAAACATAGTGTATTGAAGGCACAACATCATAAGAGTTGAGCTTGTACAAGAATTGGTTTTGTTTACTTTAGAGGTCTTCACTTGTCCTTAGTAAGAAGTAGATTATGAGAATTTCATTGAGCATAAAAAGGTTTAAGTTTTAAAAGCTTTGGATGAGGAAGTGCTTTACTTGTTAGGAGTAATTGATACAGTTAAGGGCTTTCTAGAGAGTACATCCTTAAGCACCATTAGTAACTTACAAGAGAGAACTTACAGAAATCTTGTACGTGAGTTTCACTCTTCTTTCAAGCTTGTCGAAGATGATTGGAAATTTCGAATGAGAAATTAGTTTTTCTGGTTGGGCGAAGGGGTACTGTTTAACAAGTTATTTAACATGAGGGGGGGAGTTGTCAGGCCACTAAGGTGCAAGGAGACGGAAGCATTGTGGGGGATGATCACAAAGAGTAATTATAAGATATGTCAATCTAAGAAAAGTTTAATCAGAAGCCTAGTGTAGGTGATGATTCATCTCTTTGTTGCGAGTTACTTGAATATTAGTGATGATGGGTGGTCTCATGTGACTTTAGAAGACCTCAACATAATGTGCCAAATATACAAGGGGCAAACTCAAAACTACTTTCAGTAATTGGTGGCGAAGTTTGAACATCACACAAAAGTGAAAGGACTAGGAGGAGGGGCATTCATTAAGTTGGATGCAACAACACTTTGTACTGTAGTGGTGCTTTCCCGAAGTAACCTACCGACTTTTATCATACACTACTGGATCCCCAACCAGAGTTGCAGACGATGAAGAGCATATAATAGAGACTATAGATGCCACTGACTTTATTCAGAATATGATAAAATAGTCTCTTCTAAGGGAGGAAGTTCCTAAGATAAGGAACATATTTGAGGAGAGAATCTTCAAAATGAAAGTGGACAACTTTGATTTTATGATGCATCAGGGAAACTAGACAGCATGGATAAATATTATGATATCTAGACAGATTCGGATTTCATTGTTACTCCTCCACCTTTTTTGTTCTTCGTACCAAGACTGATGTATCCAACTGCAACAGTTTGCTAGAGAATGTGCGCGACCATACACATGAAGAGAATTATGTCTTTGAAAGTGTTAGCAGATATCTACCAGACCAGTATGGTGGCAATGCTTAGTTCCTCTATTTCTTCTGAGACTAATTCTACTTTGCACCTTAAAAAACTTCTTGCAATGTTTCCTGATTTCTGAATTGCTTTGTTTCTATTTTGGATGCTTGAATTTTCTATGACACGATATTATGATCTTATTTGTTTATACTTTAAGTATCTTGTCATTGCTTCTTATTACATTACAAGTTGCATGAAATTGGTCTATGAAAATAACATTATCTCAGAGAGTAAATTGTAACCCTTTTTAATTGTCTGAGTCCTTATATTTGAACATGCATTCGCTATGACATCTTTAGTAGACTTTCATGCTTAAAGGACTAAGCAAAGTTTAGAAGAGAAAGTAGCATAGCTCACGCATCTTTCACATGATTTTCAAATTTTCGAACATTTTTGGTGATCATGCATGAACTATTATTAACCTTAGGATATATTATATTTTCCTTTTTTTATTTTTTTACAAAAATGCATAAATATAAAAAACTCAAAACTTTCAAAAATATTTATGGATTTTAAACTCTCTAGCCACTTTTGATTTGTGAAAAACGTTTTTCTAAATGGTTGAAAACAAATAGAACATTATGCCCAAGCTTCAAAGTATAAAATAAATATCGTATTTCTTTTATATAATTAACTTTTTTTAGAAACAAAAGGTTTAAATGATCAATGATTTTCATCTAGTGGGCACTAGTATTAAATTTCAAAAATTCAAAGGAATCTCATAATTTTTTAGGTAACCCAAAATTCTATTTTTAAATAGCTTGTATGAAAACTATATATCCTTTGTGAAATAAATTTCAAATATTGTTAAAGTCTTAATAACAAAATGATTTCATGATTTTATTGTTTCAAAACTCATAAAAATCATTCTGTAAGGACGGGAGGAAATTTACGAAAACCTTTGAAAGAAAGACAAGTCGAAGGCCAAAGACATATTGGAACACTTATGGAGAAGTGTTACAAGCCAAAATCCATTTCCATATAAAACTTGCGAATACTACGGTTCTTATTCATAAATGAGTTTTCATTTAGGTAAATTCAAAAAAAAATTAGGGGACGAATCTCTTGCACAAAAATATAAACTCTTGAAAGATTTATCATTTGAAAAATCTTTTTTGAGCTCCTCTTTTCGTATGAACCGAGACTTTATCTAAAGACTTGGAAATGAGCTTTGAGTCATATGCCCATGAACTAGCCCTAGCTAGCATAGGTAGTTGGCGGGATGATTTTGTGTGACTGGTCTAATATGGTTTGATCGTATATAAAAATAGTAATTTTTGTTAAAAGTCTAGCAAAATTAAAAGGGTAATGTTTTTAATCTTTATATCGATTAGATGCAATGAAGACTCAATTCATTTAAGAGAAAAATGTCTCAAATTCCAAAAGTCATTTCAGCAAATGAACTATTATATTTCAAAAGGTTAGGATAGAAGATTTTAAACCATCCATCATAAGTTAACAAACCAGGATTTGTGGGTAATCCAGTCCTAGAAAACACTCATGAGACTATAACTAATCCGCAGTGGGAACCTATAAGTTTAAAGGATAAGCTAATGCATCTTTGATCCCTTCGAAAGTGAGTTAGGATTTCCAATTTTAATAAATAAATAATAGGTAAAAGAGAAAAAAAGTATGTAGGGAAATGAACAGAGTGTCTTAGTAATATTTTTTTCATTATGTTTTATTCTTTATTGTTTTTTCGGCATGAACATATTTTAAGTGTGAAATTTTAATGAGGTAAAAATATGATCGATTTAAGGCCTCATTTCTTAGCAAAACTTATCAGACTTTACGAAGGATGTCCTAACAGGGAGCCTAACATTGACATAAATACTCAAAGCTAATATATCCACAAATTTTAAAAGAAAATACTTTGAAAATAAAACAACTACAAAGTTAATGCCTATAAAGTGACAGCCAATACATCACCATCCAACAGGTTTGGATTGAAGTTACCTCTTGATCTCAAACAACAACAATTTTTATATTCCTATTCACCATATGTCATGCATATAGCGAATCACACTTAATTACAATAAGATAATTAAAGAGATAAAGACGACACTGTATAATGGAAACAACGAGATAGATATATAAAGATAGCAATTTTGTCTGCTTGGACTATATGTTAGATTTCAAGAGAATAATATCTCAATCACGATCATAACAAAATTTATCAACAGAATAGTTTTTATTGGAAATGCAGTTTTTCTCTCTTAATTTTGAAATTTGGTGATCCCCTCTAATCATCACTAATTATTGAATTTTTTTTTCTCAAACCGTTGTACCTTTAAACCACATGCATCATTATAATTAAATCTTCCCATATAAGCCTATTTAATCACATGTCTTCCTTTTATTTTCTTTTAAGGATAAAACTCAAAAGAGCCCTGAATTACCACCACTTACTTAATTGCGATCAGAACTACCATCATTTCTAAAAAGGGTGCGATGAAAAAAAATTGGACTGATTTTCTAAATAATTTTTTTATTACATTCCTAAACTAATATTATTATAAGACTTAGATTTGTGTGCATAAATTACGTTGTTTGGTTATCAAAATAAATTATATCGTTTTGCGCACATAAAGAAAATGACGTTTTTTGATAACCAAACAATGTAATAAAATATTAAATATAAAACAAGGCCCACATGTTCTTAGTCGGGCTGGGACCGCTGCCTCAATTTTTTTGTTAAATAAAATATTAAATTAAGTAATTACTCTCTTAATTGCTATTTCACTAATTAATCAGTGATTAATAGGTGTTAATTTAATTAGGCAGGTGTTGACCTAATTAGACGGATGTTGACTTAATTTGGCGGTTTATTAGCGCTTAACACAAAGTCGGGGCGTTTGAGAGGCGTCCGATCTATAATGCCTATTAGAACACTGATTTTTGGTGACATAATGCAAAATGATTCAGATGTTTAAATGGTATCAATTTTCTAAAATATACACAAAATAGAGAATTTTTTTCAAAACCAACCAATTCGTTTCATTTTCAATCATTTTTAGACTCACTCTTAGTTTCTTTTCCAATCTGATTTTTTTGTCTCACAACAACGAAAATCCATTAGGTTTTTGCTTTTACGAACTGTGACAATCTCATGTGTGTGTCTATGCTTACTCACCTGCATATGTGGCTACCCAGTAAGCTTTTTATTGTTCAAAACATGAAAACCTTAAGTTTTTCGCGGTTCCAAACTTACTTTCCATCAAGATTTGCGCAGTTCCCAACAATGATGTTTTTTTTAAAGGGGAAAAACCCAAAAGGGGCCCTGAACGATCACCGCTTACCCAATTGCGGTCAGAACTACCATGATTTCCAAAAAGGGTGCAATGAAAAAAAAAATTGACTGATTTTCTAAATTAAAGTTTACCATTACATTTCAAACCTAATATTATTATAAGACTTAGATTTGTGTGCGAAAATTACGTCATTTAGTTATCAAAAGATGTCGTTTTCTTTATGTGCGCAAAATGATATAATTTATTTTGATAACCAAATGACATAATTTTCGCACACAAATCTAAGTCTTATAATAATATTAGGTTATGAATGTAACGGTAAATTTTATTTTAGAAAATCAGTCAATTTTTTTTTCATCGCACCCTTTTTGGAAATCGTGGTAGTTTTGACCGCAATTGGGTAAGTGGTGATAGTTCAGGACCCCTTTTGGGTTTTATCCCTTTTTTAAAAATGTTCCAGTTTGGATCTGGGCAAAGTTTCACGAAAAATCACAGATGCAATTCTTTCTTCAATTTTCTCCACGTAGATTAGAGCTATCAGGAATCCACAAATTAAGGTTTTCAAAACTGAAGCTTCTCTTCACCTGTTTATCATGGATCCGCTCAAATGTTATCTAGTGTTGTAAAGGAGGCAAGAATGACCGGTCGAACTAAAATTCAAATTAATGCGATAGATTCAATAAATTTCAATCGAACTGATGGATTTAATCTGGTTCAATTTAATAGTATTCATAAAATCAGGATTTAGGGTTCATTCATATAGTCTCTTGTATCGCTCTCTTAGTTCATACTTTGAAGCAGAGATGAGGGAAGAAGAAGTTCATCAACAAGAAGTAAGTTGTGGCTTTCAACTAATCGTGCGTGACTCATCTGAGTCTAACTACGATGAAAACACTCCAGGTTCCCACCGAGTGAAGAGAAGAATTGGATCTTAGATTTTTCATGAAGCTCTGCGCGGTTTCAAACAGAGATATTCTTTAAAGAACATCCTTATTAGAAATTGTGCAAATCTTGATGGAAAGTAACAGTTTGGAACCGCGAAAAGCTTAGTGTTTTCGTTTTTTAGAACAACGCAAAGTCCACTAGACAACCTCGTCTACAAGTGAGTAGGCATAAACTGACACGTGGGATTGTCACATTTCGCAAATGTGAAAATTTAAGAGATTTTTGTTCTTATGGTTGGCGAAAAGATTAGATTGGAGAAAAAAATAACTAAAAACAAATTCAAAAAATTGAAAACGAAGTGAATCGGCCGCTTTAGAAAAAAATCCAAAACAGAAAACAGTCACGATTGTCTGTAAGGAGTAATATTATGCACTTAAGCTTAAGCAATGAGGAACGACGTCGTTCTCTCCATCTTTGACGAAGAAAATCTTCGCGTCTTCATACCTGAAAGTCAACAAAAAAACAACCTCTCACCAGTTCCGTGTTTTGCTCATTTCTTTGCACTTTTCCGACACGCTGCTAAGTCTTCGTAGTCCACTCCGACGGCGGCTCCTCGTGTTCGCTCAACCTCCACAGCTCAGCTGACAACGTCTCCGCCCTGAGATCGCTGGCCACTGCAGCGGATGGTGGGTTTAATTTTATCGCTAGTAACTGAGTTACACTTCGATTGCCCTAACAGTTCCGAAGATGTGTACTGCGATGAAATGATTTTGGATTTAGGGTTAGCTTTCCGGAAAGATTGAGCTTTCAGTAAAGTTAACTTTTCCCAACATGGTTCAGTTGTTTTTTATGATTGTTATGAAGTTTCCTATTCTGTTAGGCAATATGAGCAATACCAGCTCAAAATTATAGATTTAATGATTTTTTCTGAATTTATAATTTCTAGGTAGAGTCGCAGAAGAGATCAATTGTTCTGAGACTGAGAGCAATTTCTCATGATTGCATATTGGAATCTTGTATATCCGTCCACTAAATCTCATATTCGATAATTGAGAACTGGGTATGTTTCTACTTCCTAGGTGTGTCAAACTAGGCTTTTTCATAAGGAAAACGGTTAAGGTGGGCAAAGAAACCATGAGAAATAGTGAAGTAGTAACAGTCTCAAAACTCTTCGGTGTGTACTTACCTGGCAATGCTTTATACCCTTAGATTCCTACTATGTTAGTGTAGAACTGCTGCTGTCATCAAAACACCATGTGGGGCTTGTGTTTGTCTTTCTACAAAGGGATAGCATGTAAGAGGTGAGTAAATTTATGTGATTGGTGAAGCTGCAAGGTAGGCGTTATTTTAAATGAGTGTTTCATTGGACATATTAACTTTCCGAAGTCGTGTTCACGGGAAGACAGAGGTCGGTAATGTGCTGGAAGGCTTATAAATTGCTTTGCTGCTTGTGTGCTGATTAACGTACAATGTTGCCTGCTCTGATTCATACACTTTGTTTACTCAACCACATATTTTATAGGTGCACTGGGAGATATAGAGTGAACTGGAATGAACCACCCTATTGTAAGCGCTTTTGAATCAACCCACCCCTGAAGTTTGGAAAGGTATTTGCAGTACTGTTTCTCCCTATAGATTTGTGATTGTTTCTTGGTAATGTTTGCTTGTTTTTTTCAATACACTCCGGCTTACAATATCCTTGTCAGCTTGCAAGATTGAGATTCGGGGGCTTGGTATCTGAGACATAAGATATAATTACTTGAGAATTCTTGAGTATGGTAATTGAAGAGCTCGAATTTTTGTAAATAGTATAGTATAGAAGTATAAGAAGAATTGAACTGCTAACTTTTTTACCTGACATCAATCAGGCAGCACTACGTGAATCATGATATAACTCAATCTTGACAATACCTATGGTGAATTTTCATATATTCAAACAATGAGATACTTTGAATTGTCGCAGTTTATAATTAACTTATGTTGACGGTGCAACTTTGTCTTTATCAACCTTTAGGTCTAAAACGTGATGCATTTGACCCTTATCTGTTCGCTGAAGTATCTTGGATTATTTGTGATAAGACATGTGGGTCTGGTGGTCTGTATTGTAAGTTCAAAAGATGAACGAGAGAGTAATTTTCTTCTGGAAGCGTTGTCATCATACATTGTGCTTGTTGTTGATTTGCATTGTTTTTAGAGCAGAAATCTTCTTTGTGTGCTTGTTTGTATGTGACTTTGAATGTTAATGTCACATCGTCCTCCCTCCCATGGAACTCTTTGCCAGTTCTTTTTAAATGCTGATGCAATTTAAGTTTGGGAATCACTATTTGTTAGGAATGGACTTGGTTTTAATTTTTTGGTGCCCTAAGTCCTTTGGTGTTGGAACTTGGAACTGTTTTTTAATTAGAGAAGCTCGTGAGCAATAAAGAAGAAGCAAACAAGAAATGTAGTTTGAGATCGCTAGTACTGAGGGAAGTGAGCTATGAAACAGTTTGTAAAAAAATTTGGTCAAAAGGAGGAATTTGAGAAACATAAGGAGTTGTAGTATAGTCATTTGATGATCATGGCTGACCAGATTAGGTCACAACCTTAGTGGTAAATTAGTATCGGCTGCAACACAGGTTTTACTTCTTATTTTTTTTCTTTTTTGATGTCTTGTTTATAACCTTTTTCGATGATTGCGATGACTTCAGTCCATTTTTTTTCGTTGATCAAGTCATCTGCTACCGGAACAAAATTGGACGGCTGGTTATCGCCCGTTAGTGTTTATAATTTGGGCTCCGATGGTCTAAGATAAGGTTGTTATTTTGTTGGTTGTCAACCCTCAGAAAATCATGAGTATGTGACTTAATGATTACAACAACTTGTTGATTATTTGAGTTACATTGTCAGCCCTCAGAAAATCATGAGTATGTGACTTAATGATTACATCTTGGTCCATGTTACTGATATGATTACAACAACTTGTTGATTATTTGAGTTATATTACGTACTTGTGTGAAGAAGTTGGGATACAACTGACGATTGTAAGCATTATTTGGTGAAAGTTGCAATTCATGTTCAATGTATAATTATTGATAATCCTGGTAAGTATGTTAACACTAATATGTGATACGCTTGATTTTGACAGAGCTGCCTTCTTGTCGATTTAAGTTAGTTA
This sequence comes from Kalanchoe fedtschenkoi, assembly GCA_002312845.1. Classification (NCBI taxonomy): domain Eukaryota; kingdom Viridiplantae; phylum Streptophyta; class Magnoliopsida; order Saxifragales; family Crassulaceae; genus Kalanchoe; species Kalanchoe fedtschenkoi. The sequence goes on along the minus strand of NQLW01000053.1, from coordinate 3,854,915 downwards.
GTACATGATTCAACTCTTATTTACTGTAAATTTTCTTGCCTCAACTTCACACAATATTTATTGAATAGACGTCAATGAATCAGAAAATTACTAAAAGTTTATATAATGTGTGGCATCTTTCATTTGTGTTCGTGATCAAGTATTAGAGTGTTGTAGATTAAGCGTGCTGATTGTTTCCCTTTTATCTAGTGGGTAATTGATATCCCAGCTCTGTTATATTTGTTTATTTGTAAAAGGATTTGTGCTGCTATGTTCTCCTCTTCTTCTTCGTGATCTAATTGTTCTCTTCTTCTTCTATGACAACAAACTTTTGTACTTTGTCCCAAAACATCTTGATCCCAGTGTATTTCTACTTTGCGTCATAAACATATCTTCTCTATACTAATGATCTATACTTGATATTTGATAGCAATCATTTGTCGTAGCGGATAGATTGTGCTGGGCTGGTAGATTTGAGATTGGAGCACAAACAACTCAGTGGATGGACAGCAACAGCAGGAGGCATGTTCTTGGAAATCAGTTAGGTTTGTATTCATAACTTTT